>PVIJ01007463.1:24761-82444 GCA_004024925.1 Scalopus aquaticus | reverse complement strand
TACCCAAGGGGAATGCAAAATGTAAAAGACATAAATAACAATAAAAATATATATTATATATATAAAAAAAAGAAAACACAAGAGAGTATCACAAAGACGTAAAATACACTGATTCCAACAAAAATGCCCAAAATGGGACTCAACACAAAACCTAGAAACCAAGCAGCATAGAGAGCTGAGCAGACCAGCACAGACCCCGGTGCAGACCTAAGAACCTGGGAATAGCCAAGCACACAGGAGCCACTGAAAGGTGCACCTGAGGAAGGCGGGGATCAGTGGTGACGGCCAGTGCAGAATGCACGTCAATGTAACCTCCACCTCATGGTGGAATAAACAGAGTACCCACGTGAGGACAAAAGCAGGTTGTTTATTTAGGGATGAAAAAGGGGAGAGGGCCTCCCTGGTGGTGCAGCGGTTAAGTACTGGGCTGTGGAGCTGTTGGCAGCAGAGATACGAGTTTGACACCTGGCTGGGAAGAATCCGCATGGCATGGCGGACCGCTCCTTCCTCGCCCGCTGCTCCCCTCAGCAGTGTGTTTCCGTTGATCTGCCTGTTCTGTTCCCCACTCTGTCTCTGATGAACCCTCTCGCCGCCCCACGCCTCTGGCCTGCACCCCAACTTGTATGCATAAATAAATAAAAATCTTTTTAAAAAATAAAATAAATAAAATACAATAAAATAAAAAATAAAATAAAAAGGGGAGAACAAAATATTAGGGAGCTATTAGGAATTGATCAAACCCTGAAAATTTGGTATTTATTTCTACAAGGGTTATAATTTGATTTTCTAGGCTGTTTCCCACCCATTGTAGTCTCCATACCTGTATGAGATTCTGTGGACAGTAGGCTGAATCTTGGGTTTCATTGCCTTAGAGCATAGTTCAGATTTCTACTTTTATAGATATTCTGGCCATCATTCCTTCATATATTTCATACTTGAAAGTAAAAAAACAGGTGACTGATTGGGAAAAATATCATAAATCATAAAACTGACTTGTATTCCTGTATCTGGAATACAAAAATCATGCTTATTCTTAAGAAAGTAAACTTGAGAGCCTCCCTCGTGGCTCCAGGGTTAAGTCTCAGCACTATGATGCTATATGCAGCCACTGAAGCATGAATTCAATCCCCCACCAGGGAGCTTCCCAAATAGCCCAGCCGACCTCTCCTGTCTCATTTGCTGCTCCCCTCAGCAGTGCATTTCATTAGATCTGCCTGTTCTGCTCCCCACTGTGTCTCTGGTGAATCCTCTCACCACCACCTCACAACTCTGGCCTCACACCAGACCCTATATGCATAAATAAATCTTTTTTTATAAAGGAGTTAAACTTGATCATTTCTAAAATGGATAAAAATTTAAAAAGACATTTCATCTATCAACTTGTTTCTGCACAAATTGCTAATAATCAAATTAAAATATGCATAATGTCATAGTAACAGTTTAGCCAATTTTAAAACTATTTGGTAGTTTGTATAAATGATATATATGAATTTACATGAGGTTCAGCAGTTCCAATTCACAGAAAAATGTAGAGGAAACGACAGAGCCCCCCCATACTCTCTATTCTGTCCCCACACATGCATAGCCTCCTCCAGTATCAGCACCCTCATCCACCATGATACATTTATTGTAACTGAAGAACTTACATTGACACATCACAATCACCCAAAGTCTATAGGTAACATTTTTGTTCACTCCTGGTATTGCACATCATAAGAATTTGAGAAATGTGTAGTGACTTGGATGCAACATTGCACGATCATAGTAAGTATTCCTCTATCCTAAAAAATCTGTGTTCCAAATTTCATCACTCTCTCTTCACCCAATCCCTGGCAAACACTTATGTTTTTTTTCCTTTGTACATTTTTGCTTTATCCAGAATATTATATGGATGGTATCATATAGTGTGCAGTCTTTTGATTGCTATATAGGAGAGAAAAATCACCACTCTAGATCAGATGGCATTTGAAAAAGCCAATGGGCTGCAAACAGGGGCATTATGACTCAGATTACGGTGCAAGTCACAACAAAGCTGCCCCTGATGTGCCACAAGAGCAAGCACATTGTTCATTCCCATTACTGATGTGTGATACAAAACAGCTCTACATGAGGAAGCACCTGAGGAGACTGAGGGCTGGAGGTGAGGGGTGATGCTACCCCAGGGGCCTATAAGTCCGTTTCAAATAAGACAACTCTGGAGAGACGTTGCCCATCCCAACCCTCACTGCTGTCTGAATGAAGCATCCCCACGGCCCTCCATAATGCTCTCACCAGACAGCTTGTTTAGAGAAAGTCATCTTATATATAGAAAAGCTTGGAACCCAGGTGTTCTTCATACATTGTTACCTGGAATTAGGTGATATTAGGTTTCCCTGTGGTGTCTGTCTTTTCCACCTTCCCCAGAGAGGGAGCTGTCTTGCATCTACAGATGACATGGCAATGAATGGCTTGGAGGGAGGTGAGCTGAGAACGTCCCTTTCTTATAACCACTTCTGTGACCTCATCTCACACATACGGACTCATCGAAGCCTCGGCTGGGAAGCTGTCTTTTCTCAGCTTCATTTAGAATGAGTGTTGTAAGGCTCTGTGAGGAGGTGGGATGATGCAGGATCTACGTGGTGAGGTGCTAGAATTATTTCATAATTTCTACCTTCTAACTCATTGAGTTAGAACTACCACCAGTTGATATTTCCAGACTAAAGATAAATTTAATTAAGCTCATGAATATACTATGGAAACAAATTTTTGTTTTTGTAATGTTCTATTCGAATTTGTATATACTTGACTTTCTTATTTTGTAAAAAAAGTGGAATTACAATTTATTTTATGCATTTTATCTTTGAAGATACAAGAAGTCTAAATAAATCAGAATTATTTACTCATATTTAATCTCTTAAGTTTGGAGATATTTTGATGTTACTTTTAGTGTTTAAAGACTTTAAAATTAGAATATCATAAAACATGCGATCTGCTTAGCATTTTTACAACAGTGAGATTTTTGTAGATAAAAAATATTTTCTATTTATTCCATTCTAGTTATCTATTTCATGTGACTATATCTACCCAGGTAAAAACCCCTTGGTATTGGTTAAATGTTTGTTGAATTAATGACTACCTGACATGATGGGCTCAGGTAATACTCAGCAAGATTTGAACTGTTTCCTTAAAATAAATTCAGTTTTAGTATGTGATGTTTTCTAAATAAATTGAAAGTTTATTTTTTTTAATTTGGATGCGGTTATCCTGTGATAAAAGGATAATAATTTGCAAAGTTTGAAGGATATTGTTCACTTGTTATAAAACAATATCCTAAATCTTGTATCCTGGTTTTTTCCTCTGCATTTGCAAATTGTACTCTGTCCTATATATATATATATTCCCAAATAGTGACAAGTAAATTGCAGTTATCACAAGTTAGAGACTTCTGCATTCAGTAGGCGTGGTGACTGCTAAGGTCTATGATTCTTTAAATCGAAGACAGAGAACATGAGCCAGAATAGGTTGAGGGGGATGAAAGAACATGGTGATGACAGGTATTTTCTGTTTGTGTCCCTTGAGAAACTTGATCAGTAGATAATCACAATACATTTGAACAACAGAGGATTTTAAATATGTCTTAAAATAATTCATTTTTACAGCACCTGTGCATTTAGGGAAGACAGTGTCTGAGAGATGGGCTTTCTCTGCCCCTGAAGAATCCCTGAATCAAAGAGGAAGTTTTCCATTCTGTCCCAAATTCACAACTGGCGGCGCTTGTCCCATCTGCTCGACGCAGTGATGGTATGTTGTGGTGAGGTACGTGGTGAGGAGACAGTTCACAGGCACTTTGAGAAAGAATGTTATACTTTCCTGGTATCTTCTCATTTATGTTTATCAGAAAATAGACCGCTAGACGTGTTTTTAAGGGTAAGCCAAAATTTATAACACGTAATTTGTGATCAAGTCCCTCCAGTGTTTTGGGTTTTTGTTGTTTTTGTCTCCTATTTCTGCAGTGAATCTATTGCCTGTGTTTTCCTCTTATGTTTCTGAGAACTAAATATCTTGAAATTGTCATACTCTTGTCAGCGAGCTTTGTGCTTCCAGCCAAGGAACAGGAGAAGCTTTTCCTTTCTTCAGTGGTATCTGATGCTTAACATAATTATGCTTTTGGCATTTGCACATTTTACAAAGGTTCCATTTTCACGGAACTCATCGAGGGTAGAAAAGTATTTGCCATCCTAAAGCTGCCAGCTGCGTTTCTCCCACTGTCACTATCGTCACAGAATCACCTTGTCACTTGTGATCCTCATAATGACTTTTGCTGTCGATAACTAATTGAGGGTTTTATGACGCTATTCACAGAATATATTCATGAGAAAAATATTGAGTAAAACAATAACAAAACAAAAGACTGGATGTTATTTGTGATATAAATGGTATTTATCTTATATTGTTTACATATGCTTGGCAGGGTTAAAGGGATGCATAAATATAATTCATTAACCAAATTAACTCTAAAGATCAGGTGTTGTTATAAAGACATGGAAAATAGATTTTACCAAACATTGTTTTCTCCAGAATGAAATAGAATGTAATGAAAAATAACACTTGAGTTCCTGAAAATGTTTTCTTTTTATTATACCTTCCTTTATATTGAGATGTCTGATGTTCACAGACTTTGCAGTCTTTTTTCCCTGGTTTATTTAATGGTGCTATTTTTCCTTTCAATATACCTGATCATGTACATATTTTAGGACTTAAAATATTGCTTACAGGGGACCTCCCTGGTGGTGCAACAGGTTAAATCGCAGCACTATGAAGCTCTCCAGAGCTGCTGCAGGACGAGTTTGATACCCAGCCAGGGAGCTTCCCACGTGGTGCAGCAGACCTCTCCTGTCTTACCTGCTGCTCCCCTCAGCAGTGTATTTAAGTCAATCTGCCTATTCTGCTGCCTGCTCTGTCTCTGGTGAATACTCTCATCCCTCCACACCTCTGGCTTACACCCCAGCTTGTATGCATAAAAAAATAAATTTTTAAAAACTCTATTTGCATATAGCCTAAAATGACATCAGAGTAATAATAATTAGCTTGTCTGTGGTACATCACCTCTGACAGTGTTCCACTTCACTCCCCACCCCTGAAAATCCTGCTGTCACTCTTCATAGTGAGAGCTGAGCTGTGCATTCAGATTTGTGAGTTTTCAGTTTCTGTTATGACCCAGTTCTCCTTTATATCCTGACCAACCTATGTGACAGTTATGGAGCTTTTTTGTTTCTAATTTGTTACACAGGTTTATACTGTTTTTCAAATCCCATGATTATTCCATGGCAGAAATGCCAGATTTGGCAAATATTTTCTTTTGACATCTAAGTTTTTTTTAAAGATTTATTTATTTATACATACAAGCTGGGGTACAGGCCAGAGGCGTGGGGCGGAGAGAGGGTTCACCAGAGACAGAGTGGGGAGCAGAACAGGCAGATCAACGGAAACACACTGCTGACGGGAGCAGCGGCGAGGCAGGAGAGGTCTGCCGCACCATGTGGGATTCTTCCCGCTGGGCATTGAACTCGCATGGCGTGCTGCCGACAGCTCCACAGCGCAGCGCTCAACTGCTGCGCCACCAGGGAGGCCCCGACATCTAAGTATTTTTAAAGGAACAAGAGGGTAGCCTTTATTACATGAAGTCTGATGAAGAGGATCACTATATTAGCAGAGAAATTTTAATTTTGGATTTATAAGAATAATTTTTTAGTATCAAATTCAATAGATGTGCAGTTGCAAGTAATATTTGTATGCAATAGTTGGGGTATATTGTACATATACTAAAGTAGTTATTTGCAATTTATCTGAAGTTCAAACCTTACCTAATATCCTGAAATTTACCTCTCTATTTTAATCTATGGAAACACGGCATTCTTCTGTCCAAGCTCACCACCAGTGTTCTCAGGACACCATTGGAGAAAGATATTAGCTGTTATTTTTGGTATGTGATGGTCATTCAGAGATGGGGACGGGGTTGGAGTTAGTCAGATGTCCCTCAGGGTGATAGAAGAAAATATTCATTTCTTATTAATGTTATCTTATGAATATATTTTAGTATCTCTTTGTAAGATGTGGCTTGTGATGTCTCATTTGAATAAAAAGTTTCAGCTATACAGTCATCAATTAATTATGCAAAAGTTAGTTTTCATGCCCAAATATTATTTTACTGGCATTGGACTATGATTCTGAAAATGTGGAGTGTGGGAAGCCTTTAAGAAATATCATCCTTTTACTTCTTCTGGGTCCAAAATAGCAGAAAAACCCAACTGTGCTGAGGGCAAAAATGTGTGCTGCAGGCAAAAATCTGCTGATGGCTTTACTAATGGTGTTGGATGTGAAGAGATTTGGCTTTTGGAGAAATTGTTGTGCCACTAAATCAAATATAAAATTTCCCCCTTCATAAACTCAGGTATATTATGTGATTATAGAGCAATGTTCTGCCTCAGCAATGCAAAATTATTCTGTAAAATTTTACAAGGTATTCTGATATTGGATATATCATGATCAGACTTTTCCTTTGGAAACCTGAGTATTTCTAAAGTCATGAGAGGATATCATTTATTAAGTGAAGTCTTGCAAAAAGGGTCAATATTTGAACATTTTAATGCAAATTCACAGATGTCACAAAGTGGAAATATGTATGTTTGTCTTCTTGAAAATGAGAGTTGAAGTTTAGCAATTCCCTCCTGAGATATGGTATCAAAGAAATCTCTGCGATGAAAAACAAATTAGAGAGAGTCAGGTTTATGTTGAATAAACAAGTTAATAGAACTTGTGCTTAAATAATAATCCCCATCCCCTAGGATATGCACATCCCAATTCCCGGATCCCCTAATGTGAATCCATTATGATATGTGGCCATGGGAATTAAAGTCTTAGATAAAAACTGATTGCTAATAGACTTACCTCAAGTAGAGAGATTATTCTTGGTTATCAGTGAGAGCCCAACATAATGACAAGGGTCCTTAATGAGGAAAAAGAGAAAGTGTCAGAGTATGGAATGAAAGACTTGTCTGGATATTAATTTTTCCCAATTGTTTGTTTGGAGATTCTTTTCCTTTAGCTTAAATTGTACTTCACTTCAATTACACAAACATCTATATAGCATTTATACAGATATCAGTGTTTTTGGTGTTGAATATTAAACAGGGGATACAAAATAGTAAAGCAATACTTTCTAAAAGGAATTCCATCTTAGAATGCAGATAACAAGCACATTATTCTAGAGGAATTGTGATTGTAATTATGTTATTTTATGTTTCTCTGTGTGTGTTTGCATGTGTGTGCTTGGATATGTTTTATATTTACTTGTACATGTGGATATTTATAAATAGATATATTTTTAAATATATGTTTATTAGTATTTGTATCTTTTACATTATAGTGTATTGCCCATGGGTTACCCACCACCAATTCACCAGTGAACCATCACCACAGTCCCTTGTGCTCCCCTCTCCCCCATTTTAAACCCTTATCCTCTCCCTCCCTCATTGAATCTCTTATTGGTTTCTCTAGATTCCTGTATTAAGTGAACCCATTCGATATTTCTCTCTTTCTTTCTGGCTTATTTCGCTGAGCATGATCCCTTCTAACTCCATCCATGTTGCTGCGAATTGCATGTGTTTAGCTTTTTTGAATGCTGAATAGTATTCCATTGTGTATATGTACCACATCTTCTTGATCCAGTCATCTCTTTTTGGGCATCTGGGTTGTTTCCATACCTTAGCTATTGCAAACAGTGCTGCAGTAGACATACGGGTGCGTGTATCCTTTTGGATTAGTGTTTTTGTGTCCTTTGGGTAGATTCACAGAAGTGGTATTGCCAGGTCATACAGAAGCTCCATTTTTAGCAGTTTGATGAACTGCCATACAGCTTTCGATAGTGGTTGGACCAGTTTGCATTCCCACCAGCAGTGTAACAGAGTTCCTTTTTCTCCACATCCTTGCCAGCATTTGTTATTACCTGTTTTTTGAATGTGCACCATTCTCACTGGCATGAGGTGGTATCTCATTGTGGTCTTGATTTGCATTTCCCTGATTATAAGTGATGTTGAACATTTTTTCATATAGCTATTGACCATTTGCTTTTCTTCTTTGGAGAAGTGTCTTTTTAGCTCTCCTGCCCATTTTTTTAAAGATTTATTTATTTATGCATACGAGCTGGGGTACAGGCCAGAGGCTTGGGGTGGCGAGAGGGTTCACCAAAGACAGAGTGGGGAGCAGCACAGGCAGATCGTTGGAAATACACTGCTGAGGGGAGCAGCGGGTGAGACAGGAGAGGTCTGCCGCACCATATGGGAATCTCCCTGGCCAGGTCTAACTTGCGTCACTGCTGCTGACAGCGCCACAGTGCAGAGCTTAACCGCTGCACCACCAGGGAGGCCCTTTTCTGCCCATTTTTTGATTGGATTGTTGACTTTGTTTTTGTTGAGTTGTGTGAGCTCCTTGTAGATTTTTATTGCCAGTCCTTTATAGGTTGTACCGTGTGCAAAGATTTTCTTTCAATTAGTAGGGTGCCTGTTTGTTTTGGTTAATGTCTCTTTTGGTATACAGAAGCATTTTATTTTGATGTAATCCCAGCTGTTTATCTTTTCCTTCACTTCCTTCGCTTTGGGGGATGTGTCTTTAAAAATGTTTCTAAGATGTATGTCATGTATTGTTTTGCCTACATTTTCTTCTATATATTTTACAGTTTCAGGTCTTATGTCCAAATCGCTTATCCATTTTGAATTGGCTTTTGTGCATGGCATGAGGTAGTAGTCTAGATTCATTTTTCTAGTCCAGTTTTCCCAGCACCATTTGTTGAACAAAATGTCATTGTTCCAGTGGATATTCTTTGCACCTTTATCAAAGATTAATTGTCCATATATATGTGGATTGATTTCTGGGTTCTCTATTCAATTCCATTGATCTGTGTGTCTATTTTTGTTCCAGTATCTTGCAGTTTTAATTATTATGGCTTTATAGTATAGTTTGAAGTCTGGGAGGGTGATTCCTCCATTCTCCTTTGTGGTCAAGAGAGCTTTAGCTTTGTGGTTCCATATGAACATCATCATTATTCATTCTATCTCTTTGTAGAATGTCATTGAGATTTTTTATTGGATAAGCATTGGATCTGTAAATTGCTTTCTGTAGTATGGCCATTTTGATAATGTTGATTCTTCCAATCCATGAGCAGGGGATTTCTTTCCATTTCGTTGTGCCTTCTATTTCTTTTAATAATGTTTTATAGTTTTCTTTGTATAGGTCCTTCACCTCTTTTGTTAGGTTTATTCCCAGGTATTTGATTTTTTTTTTGTTTTGATTGTGAAAGTGGTGGTTTTGTTGATTTCCTCCTCTTCTGATTGATTGTTTGCATATAGGAAGGCTACTGATTTTTGTGTGTTGATTTTGTATCCCCCTACTTTACTAAATTGATTGATTATTTTGATTAGTTTTTCTGTGAAGTTTTTAGGGTGTTCTGTGTGTATTATCATATCGTCTGCAAATAGTGATAGCTTCACTTCTTCTTTCCCTATTTGGATTCCTTGTATGCCTTTCTCTTGTCTCATTGGTCTTGCTAGGACTTCCAGTATTATATTGAAAAGCAGAGGTGACAGTGGACATCCTTGTCTTGTTCCAGATTTCAGGGGAAAGGTTTTCAGTTATTCACCATTGAGAATGATAATGGCTGTGGGTTTGTCATATATGGTTTTTATCATGTTGAGGTATTTTCCTCTATCCCTAGAATATCTAGGACTTTCATCATAAATGGATGTTGGACTTTATCGAATGCTTTCTGAGCATCTATTGATAAGATCATATGGTTTTTATTTTTCTTTTTGTTGATGTGGTACATTACATTTATTGACTTTCTGATGTTGAACTATCCTTGTGCCCCTGGAAAATCCCATTGTCATAGAGAACTATCTTTTTGATGTATTGTTGGATTCTGTTAGCTAAAATTTTATTGAGGATTTTTGCATCAGTGTTCATTAGAGAGATTGGCCTGTAGTTTTCTTTTTTTGTGTTGTCCTTGTTCGGTTTTGGTATTAGGGTGATGTTGGCGTCATAAAACGTATTTGGTAGTATTCCTTCTCAATTTTTTGAAAAAGTTTGTGTAGGATAGGCACTACTTCGTTTCTAAATGTTTGGTAGAATTCATTTGTGAACCCATCTGGTCCTGGGCTTTTGTTTGTGGGAAGGGATTTGATTACTGTTTCTATTTCACTGCTTGTAATTGGTCTGTTTAGGTGTTCTATTTCTTCTTGATCTAGCTTAGGATGTTTGTATAATTCTAACAATTTGTTCATCTCTTCTAGATTGTTGAACTTGTTTGCATATAACTGGTCATAGTACTCTCTGATTATTCTTTTGATTTCTGCTACATCTTTTGTAATTTCTCCTCTTTCATTTATGATCCTATTTATTTGTGCTTTTTCCCATTTTTTCTTAGTGAGCCTGGCTAGAGGTTTGTCTATCTTGTTTATTTTTTCAAAGAACCAGCTTTTGGTTTCATTGATCTTTTGGATTGTTTTTTTAACTTCTATTTCATTTATTTCTGCTTTGATTTTTATTATTTCCTTTCTTATACTGGCTTTTGGGTTATTTTGTTGTTCTTTTTCCAGTTCTTTAAGGTGTGATATTAGGTTGTTTCTTTGCGATATTTTTTGTTTTTTAATGTGAGCCTGTATTGCTATGTATTTTCCTCTTATAATTGCTTTTGCTGTGTCCCATACATTCTGGAAAGTTGTGTAGTCATTGTCATTCGTCTTCAGGAACTTTTTAATTTCTTCTTTGGTCTCCTCATTGATCCAATGGTCTTCCAGTAGTGTGGGTTTCAACCTCCATGAGGTAGGGGAGTTCCTTGTTTTATTTTTGTAGTTTATGTCCAGTTTGTTGCCTTTATGGTCGGAGAGGATAGTTGGTATGATTTTGATCTTGGTCTATCTGTTGATGTTTGTCTTGTGTCCCAGCATGTGATCTATCTTGGAGAATGATCTATGTGCACTTGAGAAGAATGTGTACTCAGATTTTTTTTGGGTGCAGTGTCCTATATATGTCTGTTAAACGCATGAGATCTAAGTCTTTATTTTGGGCTCTATTGTACTTACTTATTTTTTGTCTCATTGATCTAGCCAATGGTGAGAGTGGAGTGTTGAAGTCTCCTACTATATATATGTATTTTCTCTGATGTCTGTTTTCAGAGATACAAATAGTTGTCTGATATATTTTGATGCTCCTTCATTTGGTGAGTGTATGTTTATGATTGTTATGTCTCCTTGATAAATTATCCCTTTAATCAAAATGTAATGACCATCTATGTCTCTTTTTAAGTTTTTTAACTTTGAAGTCTATTTTATCGGATATAAGTATAGCTGTTCCTGCCTTCTTTTTGGTCCATTTGCTTGTAAAACTGTTTTCCAACTTTTCACTTTCAATCTGTGTTTATCTTTTGTAGTTAGATGTGTTTCCTGTAGGCAGAAAAAGGTTGGATTCTGTTTTTAATCCAGTCTGCTACTCTGTGTCTTTTTATAGATGAGTTTAATCCATTTACATTTAGAGTTAATATTGATACACCGACAACTGTATTATCCATTTTGTTGGCCTTTTCATGATTTTATTCCTTACCTAATTTTGTTCTTCCTATTCATTCTTCTCTTGGTTTTAACTTTAGGGTTTCTTGTAGTATTTTTTGGAGTGGGGGTTTAGTAGTGATGAATTTCTGGAGATTTTGTTTGTCTGAAAAAGTTTTTATCTTTCCTTCACAGTTGAATGAGTGCTTTGCGGGGTAGAGTATTCTTGGTTGGAATTTGTTGCCTTGGAGTTTGTTAAATATGTTGGTCCATTCTCGTCTAGCCCATAGTGTTTCCTCTGAGAAGTCTGATGTCATCCTGATTGGTTTTCCTTTATAAGTTATCCGTTTTTTCACCTTTATCATTTTCATTATTTTTTCCTTGTCTTGGACCTTCGGCAGCTTTACAATTATGTGTCTAGCAGTGGTTCTCCTTCCATTGAGATAATATGGAGTGTGTCTAGCTTCCTGTAAGTCTATTTTCATTTCCTTTTTCGTGTTCTAGAAGTTCTCTTCAATTATCTCCTTGAATAGCTTTTCGGTTCCTTGGTCTCTCTCTTCACCTTCTGGTACTCCTATGGCTCTTACATTTCCTTTTCTCATGATATCTGATAGCTCTTGGAGTGTTCGTTCTTTTTTCTTTGTACTTCTCTTTCCTTTTCTGCTTTGTTTCTTTATATGTCTGTATCTTCGAGAGTACTAATTCAATCTTGCATTTCTTCTATCTTCTTGGTTTTTTCAGATATCCTTCAGTTCCTTCACTTCTTTTTAAATTCATTAATTGTGTTCTTGTTTCTTTCTGCATTTTCTCTAAACACTTTAATTGTTTTCATTGTGGCTTTTTAAAATTCTTTGTCTGTGAGTTGGAGATATTCTTCCATATCCATATTGTCTGGTTCTGGAGCTGGAGGTTGCATTTCCTTCTGTGGTGCAATATTCCTAGAAGAGACTGCTTGATTGTTTTTAGCTTTTTTTTTTCCTTCCTGTTGTTAGCCTTTGGCTTTTCTCTGTTCATAGTACCCCTGTACCACTAGAGTTGGTGGGTTTGATTTTTGATTTCCCTTGTTGAGTTGTGGTCTTGTGTGCCTAGTGTCTGAGCTGCTGTGACTGGGTATCATTTGGGTGCTCTTTTGTTATGGTAGATGTTGACCTGGGTTATACTTTGCAGCAGAAGCTCCTGCTTTTTCAGCTCCCACTGCAAGGAGCAGTGTTCAGTTTCTCAGCCAGTTGTAGTTAAGAGTCTCATTTGGTGACTTGCCCCTCCAGACACACTCTGTGTCTTATTCCCCTGGGAGGTGCCTGCTGGGAGGGTGGAATGTATTTCTCTGTTGATCTTCCAGGTCCCTCTAGCTGTATATCAGACGTGTTCTAGGATCAAAAGTTAATTGGGAGAAGGGGAAGGAACATGGGTAGAGAGGATGGTGTTATGGAGATTTAGAAGGTAAGAAAAGCAAGAAGGGGCTATATAGGGGGAGGAAGAAAGGGAGATGGAGAAGGAGGGAATGTAGCAGTGGGGGGAAAGAAAGTAGTCATGATGATGTTGACAGAGGTAAAGAATAAAGATAGAGGAATTAGAAGACAGGTAGTGGAGAGGGAGATAGATCATAGATAACCAGATAACACTATCTGATAGGGGTGGGGGCTTATCTATTTAAAGTAAAACTAGACCAAACAAACAAACAAACAAACAAACAAAAAAGAGGACAGGCAGACAAATAAAAAAAGAAGACTAATAGACACACATACAAACAATTAAAAGAAAGACCCAGATCTAGACACACTTACCTCCACTCACCTACACACACAAATACCCACACCCAGAAACAACGGAAAAGACCTCCCGTGACACACTCTAGATTTGTTGTGAAAATGAGCTATGAACTGCAGGTATGATTTAAGGAGGCAGGCACTCTTCCAGGGTCCTGGAGGTAGTTGTGTGAGTGAATAGATGTCTTTAGTCTTTTACCCCTGTGGTCTTGGGGTTTCCAGAGGCCCCTACTGCTGTGGTAATATGCAGCTGATGCTCCCTGCCTGGGAGTCTCAGTCCTGTCTTCTCTGGCTGAGGTAGTCTCAGCTTTCCTGTCTTTACTCCTCCTGGAAGTCTCCCTGTGTTGTCTCAGTGCTGCAGCTGGTTCTCCACTTGTGGGGAGAGGCAGCTCTGGGCCCCCTTCCCTTGGCTGCTGCAGGGTCTCTCGGCCGGGGTGGAGGGGTGGAGGGGTGGGGGGGGAATGGGCTGCCCCTGCCGCTGTCCTGGATCTTAGAAACTGCTGAACTTGGGGGGAATCTGCATCTGCCTGCTTTTCTTTTTAGGGACCACCCCCCCCAAGCCCCAGGTCCCGACCTCCTGCTTCCAACCTCCTCCTCTCTTACTTCTAATCACTGTGGTCTGGCTCTGTAGGTGGGGGATGGGAGAGTTCTGATGAGTTTCTGTCTCCTCGACTTCCCTCCCAGTTAGAATCATTGGTGGAGGTGCTCTAGCCTGTGCAGTGTCTGAGTCTCTTCATCTCCTCAGTATCTTGCTGCTACCTCTCCTTATCAGATGTTTTCATGGGAGAGCTCAAGCCTAGGGATTCTTCATCGCCATGTTGGGTCATGTCTAAGTAGATATTTTGGTACATAATTATATATTTATATATACTGATAGTTATTGCTGTAGATTTCATATTAATGATGTGGTCTATATTTTTTTCAGATAAATCAAGTATGTTCCTTCTTTGACAATATGACACTGGAAGTAGCTCCTATTGGTAATGCAAACCCAGTATTTGGTGTAGAATAATTTTGACTTAATATTACATAGTCAGGATTACTTAATAATTGGGTGAAATAAAAATGGTGATCAGATTGATCGTTTTTACTGTAGATTTCATATTGATGATGTGAAGCCTATTTTTTTTTCAGATAAATCAAATGTGTTCCTTCTTTGACAATATGACAAGCACACTTTCAATTTATATTACTATTAAAAAATGGCAATTTTTACAAGCTGTCACTGGAATTTCAGCCAACACCTTCCTCCTTGTCTTCCACATCTCCTCACTCCTGGATCACAGGCCTAGGCCCACTGACCTGATCATCTGTCACTTGGCCCTCGTCCACATAATGCAGCTCTTCACAGCACTTCTTTTTTCTCCAGAACTGTTTGAATCACTGGACTTTCAGAATGAGTTGAAATGTAAGGCTTTATTCTACATGAACAGAGTGATGAGGGGCCTCTCCATCTGCACCACCAGCGTCCTGAGCATGCTCCAGGCCATCACCATCAGCCCCGGCATAGCCTGGTGGGGCAGCCTTAAACATATGTGCACAGATCACATCCTCTTTTCATTTATTGTGCTGTGGTTTTTGAGTTTGTCTTTCAGCAGTGGCATCATCTTCTACAGTATGACTTCTAATGTAACCCACAGCAACCTACTGAATTCTAACCAATACTGCTCTATTTACCCCACGAACTACATCATCAGGAGACTAGTTTTCACTTTGACATTATTCAGGGATATTTTCTTTGTAGGAATCGTGCTGCTCTCAAGTGTGTACATGGTGATTTTCTTGTCCAGGCATCAAAGGAGGTCTCAGCACCTTCACAGTACCAGATTCTCCCCAAGACTCTCCCCAGAGAAGAAGGCCACCCAGACCATCCTGCTGCTGGTGAGTTTCTTTGTGGTCATGTATTGGATGGACTTCATCATCTCCTCCTTTTCATCTCTGTTATGGAAGTATGACTTTATCCTTCTGGCTATCCAGACATTTGTGGTCAATTTCTATGCCACTGTCAGTCCTTTGGTGCTAATTAGTTCTGATAAAAGGATCATAAATATGCTGCAAAAATGTCCAAAATTACCATCATTTTAACAACTTATTCATAAAATAGTTGTCTAAAAAAATTATTATTTGCCATTATTCCAACAGTTTGCAGTTTATATAGCTATTTTATTTAAAATGTATGAAATTATACATTTCATAGTTTTCAAGAATATGGAAGTACACTGTAAGTAGCTCCTGTTGGTAATGCAAAACTTATTTCTCTAAAAAAACTTATGGCTTCAAGGTATTTAAGCTCATTATCCAATTTTAGGTTGAACAATAATTTCTCTTTTTTTATATTGACATGATATTGGTTTACAATACTGTATATGACTTAGGGGAATAATCTCACACTTCTGAAGATCTATAATAGTTTACCTCACCAAACTCACCACCAAAATACCTATACTCCTCCACCATAGACCACTGGTTCCCTCCCCTCTTTTTTTCCACCCCCGCAATTCCCTTTTAGTAGCTTTAATTCTGCTATCTTATTTCTAGGATTTTTGGGTTAACTTATGTCAGTTCCTTTGTTTTATTTCTTTATATACCACATATGAAATCATCTGGTACTTGTATTTCTCCTTCTGACTTATTTCACTAAGCATAATACCTTCCAGTTTCATACATGTTGCTGCAAATGACAATATTTCATCTCCTTTTACAACTATGTAGTATTCCATTGGGTATATATACCACATTTTATACACTTATGTGTTGTTAGGCACGTAGGGTGTTTCCATAACTTGGTTATTGTAAAGAGTGCTGTAATGAACAAAGGAGTCCATATATTCCTACAAATTAGAGACTTTTCAGCATTTGATAAGTACCAAAGAGTGGAATTGCCAGATCATATGGTATATCTATTTTTAATATTTTAAGGAACCTCCATACCATTTTCCATGAACGAACTTATATTCCCACAAGCAATATACCAGCGTTCTTTTTTCTCTACACTTTCACCAACATTTATTGTTTCTGTTATATATATCCTGTATATGCCACTCTCATGAGAATGTGGTGGTATCTCATTGTGGTTTTGATTTGCATTTTTCTGATGATGGTAAAGGATGTTGAGCATTTTTTCATATGTCTGTTGGCTATTGGCATGTCTGTTTAGCTATTCTCACTTTTTTATTGTTGTTGTTGAGTTGTATGTGTTCTTTGTAGATATTGGATGTTAGCCCCTCATCAGATGTATGCTGTGAAAATATTTTCTTTCACATAGTTTTCTCTGTCAAAGTTTTAATGATAGTTTCTTTTGCTGTGCAGAAGCTTTTAAGTTGGATATAGTCTCATTTGTTTATTTTTATTTTGTTTCCCTTGTTGTTGGAGTTGAGTCCCAAAGACATCCTTCTTACCAATGTCATGAAATGTTTTTTCTATGTATTTCGTGGTTTGGGGGCTTTACATCCAGATTTTTTATCCGTTTTGAGATGATTTTGTGTATGGCATTGGATTGTGGTCTGGTTCTGTTATTTTGCATGTGTTTGAAGAAACTTTCCTTTCCCCAATGTATAAACTGTTGACTCCTCTGTTATATATTTACTGTCAATATAAGTATGGATTTATTTTTGTGCTGTCGATTCTATTCCATTGGTTTATGTTTCTGTTTTTATTCCAATACAATAATATTTTGATTATACAACTTTGTAGTATCCTATACATTAAAGGAATCATACATAATAAATAAGTGGTATTTATTCCAGGGACTCAAGGAGGGTTCAACATCTGCAAATCATTCTATTTCATCAGTTCAACAAAAGGTGAAATAAAAACAATATGATCATTTCAGTAGATGTAGATAAAGCATTTGATAAGATTCAACATCCATTTATATTAAAAACTCTCAAAAAATGGGCATGATAGTCAAAAGCCCTTTGTTTTACCTATCTCCATTTAGCAGAACTTTCTTAAATATAATTAAGGCCATATATGACAAGCCACAGCTAACTCATACTAAATGGTGAGGAACTGAAAGCATTTCCTCTAAGATGAGGTAAGAGACAAGAATGTCCATTTTCACCATTATTACTCAATATTGTATTGGAATTCCTAGCTTGAGAAATTAGGCAAGGAAAAGATACAGAGGGAATCCAAACATAGTTAGAAGAAAAAAATAAAACTACCTCTCTTTTCAAATGGCATTATAATATACATAGAAAACCCTAATGATTTTTATTCATTCACATTAGAATATTAATGTATCTATAATGACAACTGTTTTCCATAACTTTTCCTCTTCTTAATGGATATGGTACAAAAATTCTGCTAAATCTTATATCTCTTAATCAGCTCATCATTTATCATAACAATATTTAACTATATGTTGCACTTGAAATTTAGTTACTTTATTTTTCAATGGTTTAATTCTATGTGGTTATTTTACAAATATTCTTAACAGTTTTATAGTTCCTTGCTCTTTCAACATTATGTTGATTTCTTATTTTTCCCAATGTTTTGTTTAATCGTTTAAACCTATTTCAAATATCTGATTTCCATGTAACATCTTATTTCTTCTAACCCTTGTTCTCATTAACTTACTTTCTCCTTGTGTCTCATCATTTATAATTTTGTTCTTACACTTTTGAACTGCCACATTATTGGATGTCTCCCGTCAGTTCTTTTCTCTGCTGGTTGCAGTCATCCTAGGCATAGATGGACAATCAACCTGGACTTGAGCTTCTTGTGGTCAGTCTATATTGGTAACTCAGTGGAAAGCTGGCTCCCTAATTTGATTAATTTTCTAGATCCTTCTCTTATTTCAGGTCCTATGAGATTCTTATATTATTAGCTTTTTTGAAAATTTTTATTATATACCTTTTTTACTATATAACTTATAACTTCTTATCACTTTTGAGTATTTTTGGCTAAGTACATTAAAGGAAACGTATATTTGTAATATATTTTTTGCTGAAAGTGGAAATAACCACATTGCACACATGAGTACAATATTCCACATAGACATTGTATGGCATGTCATCATATGTGAGGGGAGATCTTTGTTTTCTTTAGTTGGACTATCTCAACACACCCTATGTTATCATATAGCAACATTGCTTATAGAATGTAATTATATTCCTAAAACTTGAAAGTATTTTCACAAGTTTATAATGGGATAATCTTACACTTCAATGGATCACAGTGCATTGCTATTCTTCTTTGATATTGAATTAGTATTGATAAGACTAGTTTTGTGAATTTAGGTACGTTGACTCCACTCACCACACTTCCTATGCTGTGGATCTGTGACTCTGTGGAAGTAATCTAAAATTGAGGGCCTCCCTGGTGGCGCAACGGGTTAAGCGCAGTGCTGTTCAGCTGTCCGGAGCTGTCGGCAGCTGTTGGCAGCTGCAACGCGAGTTCGATGCCTGGCTGGGGAGATTCCCAAATGGCTCAGCAGACCTCTCCTGCCTTGTCCACTGCTCTGCTCAGCAGTGTATTTTGGTCGATCTGCCTGTTCTGCTCCCCAGTCTGTCTCTGGTGAATCCTCTCACCACCCTACATCTCTGGCCTTCACGCCAGCTTGTATGTATAAATAAATAAATCTTTAAAAAAATTAGAAGTAATCTAAATTTGGATTGTTTCTATAATTCAGTAGTTATATAAAATGTTCTTCAAAAATGCATGTAACTAGATACTATTTGTTATACTGAAATGAATCACTTCTATTGCATGTCACATGTTCAGAAAATATGACTTGTAGAATTTCAGCTTTCATTTATTCTAGCCTAAAACATTATCATTTGAAATAATTTTTTCTGACATTTGAAATGAATGTAAAACATCTCTGAATTGGTCAAAAATACTGTCAGTATGTATATCTCCTTAACTAATGAAATTTTCTATTAAATTTACTTAATATCTGTAAATTCATTTCTTTATTGTATATACAAACTACCTAATCACTCCATCTTGTATTGTCACCAAATGTCTCAGTTGTCTTTTCTTGAATCTTCGTGCTCTACATTCATAGATTGCCTCAAAGTTTCACTTTACCACATTATTCTTTGTTATTGTTTCATTTCAAGTGCCATAAACCATGGAAATATGGAATACTAAAAATTAGAAATAACCAGATTAGAAGATCATGAAATAAATTTCAGAATAAATAGAATATATGAATAGTTCTATAAGTGGAGATTAAATAAATTTAAAATTCCTGCCATAAAGAAAAGTTTGCACATATGTGACTTCACTAGTGAATTTTATGAACCACTTAATGGAAAATCAATACCAATCTTTCATGATCACTTCCAAACAAAACAGAAGTAAACCTTGCCAACAAACTCTCTCTAAGGTTAGTGTTACCCAGTTAAGAAGGTAGGCAAAATTTTTATAAGAAAACTAGTTTTCCCTCATGACATACATTTTGGTCCTCAAAAATAGTAACAAACTGAATACAGCTACAAATACTAATTTGATTTAACATCAAAAATCAGGGCAAAAATTATCATTTTCATAGACATAAAGGGATTTTGGCAAATTCAACACAATTCATGATAAAAACCTCAGCAAGCTAGAATAGAAGAGAACTTCCTAGATCCACTAAAGGATACCTAGTAAAAATGTAAAACTAACATCACACATCACGGTGAATACTGAGGCACTTGACCCTAAAGTTTGGGACTAAGACAAGCCTGCTTTTAATATTTCTATTCAATAATATACCAGAAGTTTTACCAGTGACATCATGTAATATAGTAAAACCAATGACACAAATTAGAAATATATATAAATTTCTAAGAGTCCATGAAAAACCCACTAGAAAGAAAAATGCATGTTACCTGTTCTAAAGGGTCCATACCACCCACCCACACAAAGGAAAGTAATCAGACTGTAGCATGCTCAAATACCTTTACTTCTTGTGAGGTTCAAAGGGTATAGTGAGAAAGAAAGAGGAGTAGGAGAGAAGAATTTCAAGTAATAGACTTCTGGTTAAACTCTGAAATCACCCATCCCCTTGTGGGCAAACACCCAGCCAACTAGCCGAGGCCCAAGAGTGGGGCAGCTGAGGTCTGAAGTTAAAGCTGTCAGGAGTGCACTGCATATGATGGCAAGAATCCCAAGCAAGGGGTTAGGCTGGTCGCAGAGGTCTGGGACAGAGGAGGCAGAAGTTCTAAAGATGCTGAATCCACCAGATGGTCAAGCTAATGGTCTCTCAAGAGCCTATGGCTGAAGCCCTGCTGCAAAGAACAAAACCCAGGCACAGCCTAACCGTGTGTCCCCCTTTCCCCTCCACCTGCTCCCCTCCTCCACCTCACTCCTTCCTCCTGCTCAGCAGCCCCTCATTAAGGTATTCTGGTTCAGGGAATGTGGGGAGTTGTAATCCAGGACATCTGAGATCTCAGTGACATGGAAACGGAGGTGGATAAAATAGCATTCCTGTCTGTGGCCATGGCAAATACTCTTCCCCCTGCCATGGTGATTCATCCTATAACAGTTTTTCAGTTTGCCCTACGTAGTGCAATGCTATTCATCTCAAAATACCAACTAATTTTCAACAGAAATTGGAAAATGACCATAAAATCATATAGAAATGCAAAGTCAACCAAACCAATATTAAAAATATAAACAAAATTGGATACATTACTAGGTATATTTGTTGAAAGCAGACTATATTGTGTAGCACAGTGGATTTCAGCTAATATTTTTTGATCATATTGCAAGCACAACTTTCCTTCTGCTAGCTCTTCATTGTGGAGACTTGTGCTAATCAAAACAAGAGCTGAGCTGAGATTAACCTTTCTTTTTACAATGATTATTCTCTAAATACCGGAGAATTGAAATTCCTTTCATGATACCTTGCTTTTTTCTCTAGAGTTTGACCCTCTTCCAGATGCAATGCTGAAACAAGAATACCTCCTGTTGCCTAAACCCCCAGTGATAAAGATGCTGTTTCCTTGTTCCTCACTCCCAGTTGAAGCCAGTTTCCAATGGTGTCATGTAATTAAGGCTTTGGTTTCTTTAGGGGAGATGGGTCTGTTCAGGGATTCTGTTGGAGGCCTCCTTTCACATCTCATCTACCGTCAGATTTGAGTGCTTTATCCCTGCAGATTAAACCTTCTGCACTACAGGCCAGATGGAAGAGAAATGTCTTCACATTTCTCAAGCAGTAAATGGTGGACCTGCTCCTATCAACCCTATGAAGTAAACATTCTCAGGATTCTACTCTCATCTCCCCTAACTTGCCTTTTAAACAACCTCATGAAAATCCTGCATAAGGAGGACATTCCGTGTCTTTAGGCTCCAAGGACTCAGTTTTTCCTGTATCTGTCCACACACAGACTTCAGAGACTGATTCACAAATTTTGAAATGACCAGTTTATATAACCATCAGGCGGCAAAAAAAGATTGGTCCTGTGGCTGCTGCAGGTTCCTCTTCTCCAGGTACTGTGTTAGTTGCCTGCATTGGGAATTATGGTGGTTTTAGGGGAAGTCACTATTTGCAGTATGTCCGATTTTGTTCTTCTTGAATAGGTGGGATAACACTTTTTGTAGGTTCCTTACATCTCTAAACAGAAAATAGAAACCAATTATTATTTTAAAATACATCTTTTTTTTCTCATATTCCAAATGGATGTAATGTATGATGTAATGTAATGTAATCTAGGTCCGTGATGCTCTGTGTAACCTAATATCTCTTACATTACCTCTTCTATTTCTATGTCTTTTTCTCTCTATCTGAATTCTTTTTAACCTAGTCCACACTTCTCTGTTTTCTTCTCATATATTTATTTTACTGTGTTAAACCCATTTTAGACTTTTTAACCATTTGAATGCGTTAAATGGAGAACAGATTATATATTACATCATTCTTTCACCAATGATACATAGTTTCAGACTTGATGTCAGTCATTCATGAAGTCAGCTTCACCTTTAAAATGCACAGCAAATGTGATTTTATCATGCAATACTGAACATCTGTTCTCTGGACCACTACATCTCTAAGCCTTATGCATCTGAATGGACATTGAACCAAATGGAAAGCCATAATGATTGACCTCCTTGGGGTATCCTTTCTTAGTTAATTTAATCATTTTGGCTTACTTTGAAACCCTGATGGACCACCTTTAAATATGAACCAGAATTAAGTAATCAAAATCAAGACTGTAAATTTATTTGCATTTTTTGTGAGTGATGTAAAGTCAGTATTTAATTTGACATCTACATGAGGTTATCCAGTTTTCCCTGCACACTTTGTTAAACAGACTATCCTTTCCCATTGACTGTTCTTGGTTCCCTAATAAAATATTAGTTGACCCTAAATGTAGCAGGTATTCCTGGGCTTTCTATTTTGTTCAGTTGGTATATGGGTCTATTTTGTGGAAGGACCATGCTATTTTAAATACTATAGTTTTGCTGTTATTGGGACCATATCTGGCTTCAATTACTTTCCCTGACCTCTACCACCAAGCATACTAGTGGCTAACTCCTTCAGGCATAAATGCACACACTGATTTACCGTCACATTCCCCACCACCATACACATGACTACACCTAAGCATTCATCCAGAGTATATCCTGATAGCCCAGGCCCCCCCAGAGCTACTTTTCAAAAAGAGATTTATTTATTTATGCATACAAGCTGGGGTGTAGACCGGAGGTGTGGAGTGGTGAGAGGATTCACCAGAGATAAAGTGGGGAGCAGAACAGGCAGATCGACTGAAGTACACTGCTGAGGGGAGTGTAGGAGAGGTCTGCCACACCATGTGGGAATCTCCCTGGCTGGGGATCTAACCGACGCTGCAGTGGCTCCAGACAGCTTCACAGTGCTGTGCTTAACCCGTTACGCAACCAGGGAGCCCCCCCCACCAAAGCTACTTTTATGTCTACATTTAACATTTGTCTCTGACCCTGGCCCTCACCAATGTACATTTGTCTGCATCCCACCTTTGCCACCTCATAGAAACCTGTATCTGCAACCTGTATCCACAGCTGAACACACACAGGCTGCCATCTGTTGCCACATGCACTTGCCAAAGGACTGCAGAGAGATACATAATCCACAAACAGATTTGATCAAGAAAAAGTGATCGAAAATCTTGAAGACAAGCAATATGAAGTTATCCAATCAGAGGGAAAAAAGAAGAGCAAAAAAAGAAAGAATATAGTCTACAGGATCAATGTAACACTATGAAGAACACAATATTTGCATTAAGGATATTATGGAAGGAGTAAAGAAAAGAGGAAGAAAGAAAAAGTGATTGAAAAAAGAAAAATTAAACATTTCTAAATCTTGGTAAAGATATGAACATCCAAGTACAGGAAACTCAAAAGCTCCTAATCAGTTCAACCTAAAGAAGATTTTTACCAAGTCACATATTAATAAGTCAAAAATCAAAGACAGATAATATTCAAAAGCAGCAAGAAAAAAGAGGTTTGTCACATAAAAAAGGAACCTCCATGAGACTCAATGTATTTTTGAGCAGAAATATGGCAAAAGAGTGCTGGGGAAAATTGTGCTTACCAAAAATATTTGGCAAAACTTATCTTCAGAACATTCCCAGAAAAAAAAAACACAAAACCTGAAGGAGTTCATCATCACCAAACCTGCCTTAGAAGACATGCCAAAAAGATTCTTTAACTTAAAAATAAAGGATGATAGCTAGTTAAATAAAGTAATATAAAAGTATGAAACTCTCTGGTAAGGAGGAATAATTGCCAAATTCAAAATAACTAGTAATATTGCAAATTTATTTTACAGTAATTGGTAAATTATTTGTGGGTAAAACATTTATAATTCTGCATATAGAATACAAGATAAAATGAATAAAGATAACCATAGCTACAATAATTTGTTAAGGAACATCCAATAACAGATGTAAACTTTGACATCAAAGACTTAAAATGTGGTGATGGGGAGTGAAAGTGCTGTTTTTGTATATGAACAATATTATTTTATTTACTGTAAGTAGTGTTATAAATATGACTTAATTTATGAAGCTCTCTTTGTAACCACAAAGCAAAAATCTGCAGGGAAACAGAAAAAATACTAAAAGAAATAAATAAAAGCATATCACTATAGAAACTCATCACATCAAAAAGAGGAAAACAAGAGAGAAAGAAAATAAGGAATTGCAAAACAACTAGACAGTATTTAACAAAAAGGCAATAGTTAACCTTAGCTACCAATAATAAATTTAAGTGGGCATAAACTACATTCTCTAATCAAAACAAATAATGTATAAATGAATTTTAAAGGAAGACCTAACATTATACTGTCTACAAGGAATAATTCTCTCCTAAGGATACATTTAAGGGTGGAGATGTAGAAAAAGTATAGTTTGAGGTTTTTTTGTGTGTGTTGTCTTTGGTTTTGGTATGAAATTAATTTTGGCCTCATAAAATATATTTGGGAGTATTCCTTCTTTCTCTAATTTTTGGAAGAGTGTGAGAAGTATAGGTATTAATCCACCTTTGAAATTCTGATATAATTCACTTGTGTAGCCATCTGTTTCTGGGCTTTTGTTTTTTGGGAGAGTTTTGATCACTGTTTCAATTTCCTTGCTTATGATTGGTCTCCTAGGTTTTCCATTCCTTCTCTATTCAGTCTCAGATGGTTGTGTGATTCTAAGAATCTGTCCAACTCTTCTAGGTTATTGAACTTATTGGCATGTAGATGTTTATGGTAACCTCTTATTATTCTCTCAATTTCTGCAGTGTCTTTCCATGTTCTGCAGTGTTTCTGCAGTTTTGTTTCTTCAGAGAAGCCTCATGTTAGCCTGTTCAGGTTACCTTTATAGGTTGTCTGTTTCTCCCCCTTGCCAATTTCAATATTATTTCTTTGTCTTGAATGCTTGGAAGTTTCAATTTTATGTCTTGGTGTAGGTCTAATTTTGTGCATATACTCTAGGGTTCTTTTAGTTTTCAGTAGTTGTACTGAAATCCTCTAGATTTGGGATGATTTTCTATATCATTTCTTCAAGTATTTTCTGTTCCTTTCTCTTCTCTTCCCTCTCTGGTATACCCATTATTCTTATTTCCATGTAGATGGATAATTCTCAGAGTGTGTCTTCATTTTTTTACATTGTTTCTCTTTTTCTATATCTACCTAGATTTTTTGTTCTCATTGCAAGTGCACTGATTTGTTTTTCAAATTTGTCTATGCTACTTGCATAAATTTCACCTGAATTTTTCATCTCCTTTATTTCCCATTTTATATCTTTGATCACCATATTATTTCCTATTTAGAGCTTCACTTTTTATCTTCTGTCACTTTTATTTCTCAGTGTATTCATTTTCCTTCCTCTAGTGGCTTTCCTTTGTTATTCTCTTTCTAGTTCCCTAAGGTATAAGGTTAGACTTTGTATTTGATGGGTATCTGTATTGCTATATACTTCCTTCTTAGTAGTGGTTTTGCTCTGTCCTGTAGGTTCTGGTAGCTTGTGTATTCATTGTTGTTGTCTCCAGGTATTTTTTAATTTCTCCTTTGAGTTCCTCACTAACCCAATAGTAATTCAGTAGCATGTTTTCAATCTCCACATATTTGAGGATTTTCCTGCTTTCCTATTGTGGTTGATTTCTAGTTTGATACCATTACGTCTTCCAAAGTTTGCTACTTACATCAATGAATGCATCAACCAGACAGAAAATCAACAGGGGACAAAAATAGTCACAAATGAGGAATTAGGCAAGATAGAATTATTAGATAATTAGAGGACACTGTACCCCAGAAGAGGTGGGTTCACATTCTTAAATGCATATGGAATATGATTGAGGATAGACCACATGTTGGGTCACAAAACAAATGTTATTAAGTTTACTATTGATAATTATTCCTCAGCAACTAACCTTATAATAACTTAATACTTATGTAACTGGTGGCTGAGGCCAAGACTGTTACAGGTGGTGCCTCCTGGAGGGGGTTGCTCCTGAAGATAGACAGCCCCAGGGAAAATGCTAAAAAGTATCACATTTTGGGGGTGGAGACTCTGATAAGAAATATAAGGGACTATGGAAACATTCCCATGTTCAGTCTTCCAGATTCAGTATTTGAGCTTTCAGCATTTGGGATTCAGAATTTTGGGATCTTCAGAGACTTAGGAGCCAGTGGATTTCGGCCCCCACCACGCAAATCTTACAGAAGGCTAGTGTGGGCCTCTGAAGGTGGAGGCCTCCAGCAGCCAACCTCAGAGAGGAAAAGTTTGGAGGTTTTGCAAGCATTTGAGCAACTGAAACTGTTTCTGGTTTTGCTGCTGTTATAGTCTAGCGGAGAAGGTGAAGACCCAGAGCCAGGTGCCTAGCTGAGCTATGAGTGTGGCTGTTTATAGGGTTCTTCAGCAGCTGCAGCTGCTGTTTTGAGTGTCACTGGTCTGGTGCTGCACTGGGGCATCTCAGCAGCTCTGGGAGCATTTCCTGTCGTGTCTTCCGTTGTCTTTGTGAGTTGGTACCTGGCCTACAGTCTGGCTGCCCTGTGCTCCAGGTCGGCAGAGGCAGGACGACACCATTTTTAACATGTGGCTTACTGTTCAGGAGAGGAGCTCCTCGTCCTCAGTGGCAGGAAAACACAATCTTAGCTGCTTTTTGTTTAGGACTTGAAAACACTGGACACTGCTTCAGATGAAGTAAATAGCCATTTTTGGCCTCAGTGTCTCTTTGTTTTTTCCCAGCTTGTTAAATCCCATTGTTATTGTTCCCTGAGCCTGAGTAGTCTTGCAGTTGTGCACGTGGGTGAAGAACTCAGTGACTGGTGAACTATTTGGGCAGTGTCCTTGGCCAGTTTTAGTGTCCCTTCTTGTCCTGTATCACTTACATCAGTAAAAAAAGTGCCGCACACTTGTTTGAGCTATAGCCTTGTTCATTACTTAGCTTCTCTTCAATTTCTGTTTCAGAGATATTTATCTTATATCTAACTAAAAAATATGCCTTTGTATTTCTTTTATTATTTAATGTTATTTTTTATTTGAAGGAGAAAATATTTTTTCACCAATCCACTTGTCTTTTTTATCTAGAAGCAGGTTTGTACTCATTTTATGTCAGGTAATATATAATGAGTACCATCACAAATAAAATTACTAATATTCTTCCATCAGACTCCCTCCCATCCCAGTTTTTATAAAAGTCAATACTGTCCTACCATCACCTGAGTGACTTCTACTGTCACTATTGTATTTTAGTGTGACTTGATCCTATTTCTAACATCAGTGGCAATTGAGTATGGGGTTGATTATGTCTCCTGGTTTAGGCTGGATGGATAATGTCTAGTTCTGTTGGAAACCCTCCTTACTCTCTACTCTGCCCCTCTAATCTCACAAACACACACACACACACACACACACACACACACATACACACACACTGGGAGGATGAGAGTACAGGTTTTGCAGAGTAATGAATCTCTTCTGCAAATGTTCCAGCTCTTCTCTATATAGACTCTAAGGGCCTTCCACCCCATATGGTAACATTTTCTCACTTTATTCTCCTTAGTAAATGATGCCAAATCGTAATAAAAATACTTTATTTATTGAGCTCATGCTAAATGTGAGGAATTTTTGTTGGGTTCTGTTTATGCACTGATAACAATTTACAAAATATGTCAGAGGTTTCTGGAGTTCTCTGAAACATTTTCAGTGATGTCAAGATGTCAAAATTATTTTCATAATAGTAGTAAGATGTCACTTGCCTTTCACTTTCATTGTACTAGTAGAGTTTTCCGTGACTACGTGACATGTGATATCACAACACACTGAATGCAAAAACAAGGTCGTCCAGCTGACTTCTGGAACCCTCCCCTGCATGACACCATGCCTGGCTTTTGATGATCCTCTTGCATTGATACCTGGTGTGCTGCTATGAAACAAATTGGTCATCTGGAATATGATACTTCCTTGTCAGACATCGTTATTCACCTAGCAAACCTCCACCATAATGGGGCAAAGTTCTTGGAAAATAAGTTAATTTTATTACATTCCTCTGGAGGCTGTCATTTGAACTATTAGGAACTTAATTCTGAAATCAACCCCAAAGCAGATTAAGTCTCTAACCCCAGTCAGCTGTCTTTCACTTAATAAGCACTTATAAAATTCTTACTGCATACCAAGCTCTATACTGGACCCCTGAAACAGAGCAGTAAGCAAAACTGAAACAGTTCTTGCCCTGGTGGAATCCACAGCTGTGGGGAAGAGCCAGGCCTAGGCTTTCCCATGTTCTCAACAGACTTAAAGAATGCATGTCTCACATGTTCTAGTGTGCTCCATGACTGAGCTCATGTACCCATAATGCACAGCAAATCCATTCTCTTTGTTCTCTCACTATGCAAGTCTTGAATAATCAACAAATTTATCTGGCCAAAATATGAATACAGTCTGAAGGGAACCATATTAGCTCATTAAAATTAAGTATGCATGTTAACGTTTATTAATTTTTCATTTATTTAACAAGCACTCTTCGATAAAATTAAGAACTTCTTCAAAAAACACCACTGAGAATGAAAATGAAGGCACAACTTATGAAAATATAAACAACAAAGAAGTTATAACCAGGATATTTTTTAATGTCTGCATACAATTTTTAATGGACAAGACTTGATCATTTTCCAAAAGAGGATATGTAAAGGTCAAGCAGTATATGAAAACTTGGTTGTCCTCACCCATTTCTCAGCTCTAAATATTGTAACCACAATCTACCTCTGCATGGTTTTGACCCACAAATTTATATTTCCATCTCTGATCTCCCTCCTGAGATCTTGACCTATATATTAGACCACTTATTTGAATGTCACATGGGAAACTCGAAATAAAAGGGTTCAAAGGCAATTCATTATCCTCACACTCAAAATCTATTTTCAATTTTTTTCCATAATTCTCTAAATGACATCTCATTCTATTTAGTTGTTCCTGCAAGAAATACAAGTCTCACCCACTAGTTCACCTTTGATATCCATCCTTTACTCTTTTACTAGTAGAATCCCTGGATTATATTTTATTTATGTGTGGATTAGTTTATCTATTTATAATACAGTGAACACTCTGACATGAAAACTAAATATTTCTAATAATTCATGTTTCTCTATTGCACCCTAACCCTACACTATCCTGTCCTCACGCATTCCTAAAGATGGCAACTGCTATTTTGCATTTGTGCTTTTAA
This sequence comes from Scalopus aquaticus, assembly GCA_004024925.1. Lineage (NCBI taxonomy): Eukaryota > Metazoa > Chordata > Mammalia > Eulipotyphla > Talpidae > Scalopus > Scalopus aquaticus. The sequence goes on along the minus strand of PVIJ01007463.1, from coordinate 52,974 downwards.
TTTCTTTGCCTTGCAGATAAATAGGCAGGGAGACAGAGAGAGATATATGCTTGATCAATATTGCATAGTTTTTCAATATTGCATAGTTTTGCTTGTTCTTTGTCCTTATAAAAATGATACTATACACATATTTTCCGCTAGGATTTGTTTTTGTCACTCACCGATGTTATGAAGATTCAGCAAGTTTGCCAACTGTAATTAGGATTCACTTTCTTTCATTGGTCTGAACATTCTGTGGTGTGCAGATACAATAATTTATGTTTATCTGCTTCCACAAATGGGCACTCATAGTGTTCCCACTTTTTTAAAAAAGATTTATTTATTTATGCATACAAGCTGGGGCACAGGCCAGAGGCGTGGGGTGGTGAGAGGGTTCACCACAGACAGAGTGGGGAGCAAAACAGGCAGATGAACAGAAATACACTGCTGAGAGGAGCAGTGGGTGAAGCAGGTGAGGTCCACCATGCCATGTGGGAATCTCCCCAGCCGGGTGTTGACCTTGTGTCATCGCTGCCAACAGCTCCACAGCGCAGCACATAAATGCTGTGCCACTAGGGAGGCCATGTTCCCACTTTTTTGCTATCATGAACAGTGATTGCATGTACATCCTTGTACATCCTTGCACAAGGCTAGAGCATGGGTCTCATGTACAAGAGTTCCAACAGGCTTTACTCCTAGGAGATAAAGTATGCCAATGTTCACACATCCCAAATAATCTCAAGTTGTTTTCCAAGTGGTTGCACCAATTCATACTCTCTCACCCTCAGCAATGGATCTACTTCCATAATGCTTGGTGATTCTAAATACCTTAATTTGCACCAATGAAATGTTTGCAAAAATTATCTTATTTTGCTTTTCATTTTCATTTTTCTGCTTCATGACATTAAGGATTGCTTCATATATTTATAGGTTAAAAACTTTTCCTCTTTTCAAATTGGAAGTCATGTCTTTTGCCATTTTTCTATTGAATTATTTGATATTTCTTCTGGATCTGTAGTTCTTTATCCTTTGTTCTAATCCTTTGTCAATACAAAAAACATATCTTGGTTTGTAACTTGTCTTTTCACTTTCTTAAATGTTTATTTAGATGAACACAGTTAATTTAATGAAATCAGATTTAGCTGGCTTTTCTCTTATAATAAATGTATGTTGAGAGGGAAATCCTTTCCTACTCCAAGGATAGAAATGATAGATATAGATAGATACACACACTTAGTTTTTTACTTCCACAATTATAGTTTTAAATTCTAGAATTTTAATTTTTGTTTTTTAAGCCCAGTTCTACCAAACTGTGAGGTCTACAAGGGTAGGAACTGGCTGTTGGCTTTATTCACGGGTCTTCAGCATCCAACATATCACTTCAGGGTTCTCTGGACTTATCAATGAGCAGAATCAAGCTTGCTTCAAGCACAAGGCTCTGAAGTCCTTTGAGAAGGAGTGTAGATGTAAGATAAAATGAGGTAAAGAAAGAAAAATGAGCCAAAAAAACTGAAAGTGATCACTTTCAGTGTGGAAAACTTTCGAATATTTTATTCCATTTCTCATTTCACTCACCACACTTGCTACAAAACCTATTTTTGTTGAACTTTCCCAGATAGCAGGAGTATGACAGTAAGCCTTGAAATTTTTAAATTATGTTCATCATTTACCTAAAATGTTAATCACTGTAGTTCTAATCTACTATGGAATAGAGGTGTGAGCCAATGTGATGGCTATTTGGAACTCCTAAAAAGCAGATGGAATACTGCTTGTGATACAGCAAGCGTACAGCAAGTGCAGCAAGCGGCACTAAAACTGGCCAAGGACACTGCCCAAATATTTTACCAGTCACTGTCTGAGTTCTTCACCCACATGCAGAGTTGCAGTACTACTCAGGTTCAGAATAAAAATGGATTCATTTAACAAACCAGGGAAAACAAAGAGTTACTGAGGCTACAAATGACATTTTACCTCACCAGAAATAGTGTGTCCAGTGTTCTAAAGACCTATACACAAGATGGCGTCTTCCCACTGAAGTTGCGGATCTCCTATCCTGAACAAAAGGCAACACTCCCAAGATGGCATCTTCCCACCACTAATGCCCTGGAGCAGTGGCAGACTATAGGCCGGGATCCAACTCACGAAGACAGTAGAAGACACAAGAGATGCTCAAGGAGCTCCTGAGATGCCCCATCACAGCACCAGACAGTTAACACTCAAAACAGCAGTTGCAGCAGCTGAACAACCAGACAAATGGCCACACTCATGCAGCTCAGCAAGGCACCTGGCTCAGGGTCTTCACCTTCCCTGTCAGGCTATAACAGCAGCAAAGCTGGGAACAGTTTAAGTTGCTCAGCTACCTATAAAACCTCCGAACTTTTCTTCTCTGAAGTTGGCTCCTAGAAGATTCTCCAGGTCCTTCAGAGGCCCCCCCTCAACCCCCGCCCTGCAACAGCCTTCTAGAAGATTGGTATCGTGGGGACAGAAATGACTGATGCTGGAATCCCTGAAGATCTGAAATCTTTGAAATCCTGAATGCTGAATCTTTGAAGCTGCTTCTGCAGTCCCTTATATTTCTTAGCAGTCTCCACTCCCACCAATACTTTGTTCACATTTCCTGGGACTATCTATCCTCACCAGCACACCCCTTTGAGGGGCACCACCTGTAACAGTCTTTGGATTCCCTCCCCCCGGCCCCCTGCAGGGAGAGTGTGATTTCCTTGGGGTGGGGAGGGGAGAGAGAAAGAGAAACAAAGTGGAACTTAGTTTTATAAATCTTGTCTAGGCCTTGATGTATAAATGAGAATACTTGAATAAACCACCTTATGATGAGCTATAAAAAAGAACAGAAGTGAAGTGAATTTACACCAGAGGTTCCAGAAGGTGGGAAGTATATACAAGACAAGATGTGACTGGAGGAAAGAGACGAAAGATAACCTGAAGGAAGAAAAACAATTTAGGAAAAAATGGGGTTATGAGTTCAGTTGGGAGAGAGAAATGTTAGAACCACAGTATGTGCCATCTCCCTAGGGTGGAGAACTGCCAGGATATGGATTGGAGCCAGCCTTGATTAGGGCCCAATTCAAGGGAGCAATGTAACAAGCTTAAGTATATCAAACTAGCTGTTTCAGGTGACACCTTGCCCAGACAAGGATAAAATTCCCAGATGTGGAAATGTGGGATTCTATCTATGGTATCAGAAACTCAGTTTTCTTGATTTATCTATCTGTCAGTAAGGAATCTGAAGTTTCAAATCAACCAAAATCCACAGACTACAGAAATGAAAATCCCACTACCTGGCAATTCTCCCACTTGTCAGTAGAGGGCATCCTTGCTCAGTGAAGACCAAATTCAGATGGTATGCTTGCTCCACAAGTGAAGAATCTAGAGAATAGTTGATCTAGAGAGTGAGTTATAAAGTTTATTTTTATTTTTTTACATTGTACAAGAGTTATATAATGCACATATATTACCTATATTATCATTTTTAGACGGGTTAATTGAAAATAAGATATTCATTCTGAAACTTTCTGCCAAATAGTACAGAATATATTTACCATACGGATAATATTAATTGTTCTATCATCTCAGTGAGAGGAATATCTCTCTTGGTATTAGTCTTTCAAGATCTCTATGGATTTGAAAATTTTCATGAAAACTTGGAGAATATTATCAATATAAAATTGAAAAAACTTTTGGGAAAAAAATTTTTACAGCCACTCATTCAAGGACCATTTCTACTTAAATAACTGAACCAATCTTCTAGATAACAATACCCTTAATCGTGTAAATGTTTAAAATGTTTTTCTCAAAATATTTGTTGAAATATTCCCTTCTGGTTTCATATAATCTTCCAATATTGCAATGACAGAACATAATGCCTAAGAAAACAAGTTACTATTATCACTTAAGAAATTAGCCCAAAACTTAGCAGCTTAGACAAACCATTTGCTTTTGTTCAAAAGGGCTCAGCTTGGCAGTTGTGGCTTAGGGTGTCCCATGTAGCTGCAGCTGTCCATGGGTTCCCTGGGTAGGTAAGAAGGTGACTCACTCACCTGGCCGTGGTCTCTCCAGGAAGGCAGACTCAGAGTGGTGAAACGTCTTACGTGGCAACTCCATGAAGCTCAAGTCTCCAGCATGGGCTTTCCAGCAAATGAGGGAAAAGCTGCATCCTCTGTCGTGACCTGACCTCACTGCCCAACCCCCCGCCCCAGACCTCAGGTGGGGCCTGGGCAGCTGATCCCACAATGTCCTGTTCCTGTTGTCTTCCTCATTGAAGGCCCTGGTGTGGCGTGATCACCACTTACCTACCTGGTTTGGGACCCAAAGAACATCTTTGTTTCCTAAATAGAAATTTCAAAAGGCTTCTGAATAAAAACTTTGACAGGCTTTTCCCTATGGTAAATACCCAGAGAAGACTCGCTCTTCTTGCATGGAAGGAGCAGCTTTTGCTGAAACATGTGAGTGGTGTCCATTTCGCAGCCTTCCCTGCATCTAAGGGAACAGCCAAGTTCCAGGGAATGGGGAGTAAGAGAAGGAGAGATGTACACATTTTGGGTGCTCTTCTGGTTTGTTCTCCCCTTCTTTTTCCCTCCTTCCTGTTGTCTGGCCAGTGAACTGGGAGCCACACATTGAAAATGGTGAAATGAAAGACCATCAGATGAGAGACTGAGTCTGGTGAGTGTGAATCTGCGACAAAAGCTCCAAACCACCCACCGGCCCACGAATGAGAAAGGAACCATCTTATTTAAGTCACGATCACGTTCTCTGGGTTACAGCTGCCAGACTGATTCCCTACCAGAATAATTTCCTCTGCTTTCAATATGGGTGGGAAGGAACACACAGATGCTTGGGTGTGTGGCTTAGGCAGGTCAGTCCCTTCTCCTTCTCTTAGAAAGAGCAATTGGAATAATAATGCTGAAGGGAATGAGAAGGTGCTGGCCCAATGACATTTCCTGGAGGGTACCCCCCATAATGAATGAAACCATTGGGCAGAGGGTCCAGCAGGATGTGGGGTCTGTAAACCTGAAAATATTTAAGGAGGAAAAATAACTGGTCAACATATTTTTACAAAAGTCATATTACTGAAATGAAATTAGTCATTTCCTATTAATTTGTATGTGTGCAACACAAATATGACAGTCAAATTCTAATTTTGGCTCTAGTTTTTTCTTTGTAGTCTGCAATAAATTGATGTTTACATCACGAAATGCATGCCAATAGTAACAGGCCTATGGTTAATACCTGTAAAAAATCAAGTCATAGGCTACTTCTTAGATTTCTTCGCTTGTCTCTTATATAGCTGTTCAGGAGCATCTCTGGGGAGTGTCCAGCAGTAGTCAGCCAGCATTGTAGTGGACCATTTTCCCTGATATCTTTGTTCCATTGATGCAATGTCTTAATGAAAACATTCGCCATGTTCATCACTAACCATACCACAGTTTTCAGGGAAGAAATCCAGATGGGAATGAAGAAGTGGATCTTTAGAGACACATTGCAGCCAAGTTTCTGATACTGCATCTGCATGGCTTCTACTAGTTCCTTGTAGTTTTCTGCCCTAACATTTCCAAGAAAGCTTTTTTGTTTTTTTTTTTTAAGATTTATTTATTTATAAATACAAGCTGGGGTACAGGCCAGAGATGTGGGGCAGCAAGAGGTTTCACCAAAGACAGAGTGGGGAGCAGAACAGGCAGATCAGAAATACACTGCTGAGGGGAGCAGCGGGCGAGGCAGGAGAGGTCTGCCTCACCATGTGGGATTCTCCCCGGCTGGGCCTTGAACTCACATTGCATGCTGCTGACAGATCCACAGCACAGAGCTTAACTGCTGCGCCACCAGGGAGGCACCTCCAAGAAAGTTTGTAGACACTAGGCGAAAAGCATTCCATGCTTGTTTCGCATCACCCTGAAGCAAGTTGTTGAACCAATCATCTCAATGCAGACAGAATGTTTGGGTAGACTATTCTCAACTTCTTTTGCTTCATTATTCCACTGGAAAGAGAAGGAACCAAGCAGCAGTAACAGTCTTTGATGTGGTTGCTTGGCTCTCTCCACACCATGGGGACTGCAAACGGCATTGATGGTCTTTTGCCATTGAACCACTGTGAAAGCTGTGTTGTGCATGTGGCACAGCATCTAGGCGGGGCCCAAGGCTTGTCTTGGCCACCAGCCTTGCATCCCAAGTAAAGATGATAAGCCTTCTTCCCTTGAGAAGTGATACTTTTCTTCTGGTTGGCAAATGTCACTTCCCCACAAATAGAGCAGAAATTGTCCATGCTTATAAATGCATTTTTGAGGCATGACTGTTCTGTATTGTGCCTAAATGGATAAAATAATACCGTCCTATGGAACAGTAGCTTCAACTGTCTCGCACAAAGTCTGAAATATTTTCAATGCTCAACCTTTCCGACAGGCTTGTATATAGTGCACTGCTGACGTCAGCTTACTTCAGCAGCCGCCTGGCAGTAGTATTGCATTGCATCAGAAAATGATGCAGTCAACTCTGGATGATGTGTGCATGATGGTATTATGCAATGCCATGCAATATGACATCATTGTAGGCTGATTTAGGATGTTGTTGCAGTCCTACTAGATAAATTTATACGGTAAAACATACAAAATGAATTATATGAAATATCTTCAAAACGAGAGCTAAAAAATTTTTAGGATTTTATTCATGTTCAGCACACCAAGATACTACAGAGTAGGGCCTTTTAAAGTCAGTTATGATCTCAATGTTGACCAGTGTAATGTGCTTCCCTTTTCCGTCGGTATTCCAGGTCTGTGTGACCCTTACGAACTTCAGCCGTTATGTGTGACCCTGAGAAAGCCTGTCCCTCTTGAGCACAGTGGGGTATGCTTCTCACATAATCTACGAGGTAGTCTTAAAATCTACCCCTCATGTATGCTAATGCACTTTTTAAAACCTTCCCATCAGCCTGCCTGCTCCAAATCCTGTTACAGTAAATAAGTTCAGTCTTCCAGGCCAAGCGTGTGGCAGAGGTCTCTGGTTTCCCATACACCCACCATCTTCTTCTTTAGTAAAAGGAATGGTAACTGAGCAGTTACTTTACCAGTATCTCCTTAGGTGGGCGTGTCTGCATTATTCGGTTTTGACCAGGCAGTTGTAATCAGATTCTGTCTCTTGGTTTCCAAGCAAGGAGTGCTAGAAGCCTGCTTCTGCCTCTTGCCCTTCTTTCCCCATTGTTCCCACCTAAGATGTGAATGTGTGGTCAAAGCTCCTGCAGCCAAGGAGTGACATGTAGGAACGAAGACTCATGCCGAGCAGGGTGAGGCATAGATGAAGATGTCTGGAGCCCTGATGTCATTGGGAACTAATAAGTTGGGTTTTCTGCTGTAGGCAGCTGAATCTGATCCGCCACACTGCTTCTCATTTTAGTAAGGGCCTCAGGACTGCCCAGGCCTCTTTTTCTCTGTATCTAAACCTGCACAGTTCTGCTCCCTCCAGACACATGGGGAGGGGAGAGTGAGCTGGGATTAAAGGTAAACACCCAGGGAAAGAAAGCAGGGAGACAGAGAGTTCTCTAGGACTTGGGCTTTTGCTTTCACAAATATCAATCTTCACAAACACCCCCGAAGGAGCTGCTGTTGTCTCTGCCTCACAGGAAGAGTCTCTGGAAGAACAAATGGTAGGTCCAGAATCAGACCCAGACAGGGGAACCAAGAGTCAGGTCCCATTCAGGTGCATCAGGTAATAGGACCTCGGGGACAAGGCCCAGGTTATGCCAAAGGTGGGTGGGAGAACAGATGGAAGTCCAAGGGCCCTTCTGGAGGCAAATCACTGATCTTTGTAGGGAAGACTGAACTCCCCCAAGTTTGTTAAAGATATTTAAGACAGAGAGTAGAACCCTTTTCAGGAAAAAAGTGCTGAAAGCAAAGGAAGCCCCTGTTCCTACAAAAGCCCAAGCCACACCAAAAGCTTTGAAGGCAGAGAAAGCCGGGCTGAAAGGCATCCACCTTCCAACTACCCAAGACACTGTGGCTCTGAAGGCAACCTAAATATCTTCAGAGGAGCACCCCCAGAAGAGACAAGCATGAACACTCTGCCTTCATCAAGTTCCTCCCGACCCCCGAGTCAACTCATGTTCATGCAGATGTCAAGGCAGCAAGCACTAGATGGAACAGGCTATGAAGACGCTCTATGACATTGATGGGGCCACGGTCAACACCCTGACCAGACCCGATGGGGAGAAGGCGATTGTTCCACTGACACCTGACTGTATGATAGTTGGATGTTGCCAGCAAAATTGGGATCATCTAAACTGCATCCAGCTGGTTAATCTATTTTATTTATTTATTTATTTATTTATTGCCATTTTAAAAAAGAGAAAGTGGGTGGTCAATTAAAACTATATTGAAGATGAATATTTACCATGGAATGATTTCCTACCAAATGAAAAAAGCAGATTATAAAATAATGGATAGGGCATATATAAATGTTTCATTCATATAAAACTATGTATATAGTTTCATGAGCTTTATTAATAAAGCTCATAATAGATAGATAAAATAGATGCAAATTAATGTTTTATCTATTGATTTTTACATATGAGAAAGAGGCCTGATAGTTATAAACAGAGTTGAGGGTGAATGTAGCAGTGTGAATTTTTTTTTTATTACAGTATCTACTTTCTACTTTCTGAACTTGTATTACTTTTGTACTATGAAGCCTTTAAAATTAAAGTGTTTAACACTTTGTATCTAACACTCTAAATGCCCGCCCCTCAGGGTCCTACCTAGTCCCTCAGCTTTTGCTCTGTGCTCAACAAACACGGCAGGAGTTAAAGGGTCGGCTGAAGACTAGAGGGTGGAAGGGGAGTGGGGGAGATGGCCACAGACTCCACCTAACACATTTGTTTACACTGAGGGCAACTCACCCCACAAATGAGATCCCTACCAAAATGACTCAAATAAGCAAGGAAGGCGATGGCTTAGATGTCCATGGAGGAAAAACTGGTAGAAAGAAGGTGGAAACTGAGGTTCTTAGGTTCTCAGAAACCAGGTGATGAGAATGGCAGGAAGTGGAGTAGGAAGGGCTGTGGGTCACAGGTAGAGGCACAAGCACCAAGGTCAAGGTTGAGGAGTATAGAACAGGCCCAAAACACTGTCAGGCACAGTTGGCTCCTGCCAGGGATCCTGTGGGCAGCTGAGACTACACTTGCCATGCACACAGACCCTCTGTCTGTAGGATTTGCAACCTGCAAGGTCACAAGCATTTCAGTGAGGGCTCACCTGACCTAAGGTGGCATCAACTGGGTGAACTCTTTGAAATTATCCTTAAATCTCTGAATTCAAGGGTAGCAGAATGTTGCGGTGTGTAGTGACAGGGTGCTTTTCTATTTGGTATTTTTTTTTTTTGCTTTGTTATGCACATGAGCATCATGGTTCCTAGGGGGCAGCAGCCATGCCCATAGGAACCACAGCTGAGGATATCTCCACATGGAGAAAGTGACCTCTCTAGAGAGGCCACATCAAAAGGAAGAGAAACAGGATACCAAGAGTTTCCTGAAAGTGCTCCTCAAGGAAACAATGGAGTAACCAGGCTGTATTTTCTAGGGCAGACTCACTGTAACCTGGGGTACTGCAGTGTGTACTGCAGGGCAAGACTGGCATTTTTTCCCAATTGCTGCATAAGCAGCAGGAAGTTAGAAGAATGTGCTGGGTTTACCTTCCCTTGCCAAAAGTTGCTGCTTATGGCAGTCCCTCCCTTGGGCACTAGCCAGATTAAATAGTCCAATTAGGAGGTATCAAGTAGGCTTGGGGGCCCTAGAAGAGAATATAAGGCAGCACAAGAGTCAGCTTGGGATCCCGCTGAGACTCCCCACACACTGCAAGACACATGGACACCGACTCCTGGACTCCTGCTACCCAACCTTTGAAGAAGTAGAAGTATGCCTTGGTAGCCAGCCTCCGAAGAGATAGAACCTAGAGTTTTTACCGTGACGGGAGGCTGGATTTGCCTCTGGTCTTGTTGCTGCCATCTCCTGGAAAAGCACTGAAGACCTTGGGCCTAGTGTCTCACTGAGCTGAGTGTTGTTGGCGTGGGCCAGTGGCTTGTGAAGGGCTGTTTATTGCATCAACAGGCATCACCTTCTGGAGGTTGCCCCTGTTTGTCGTTTGGTCCAGTGGCCAGTGCTGTTCTTCCTGACCTTCAGACTGTTGCTGTGGGCTGCAGCAGGATCATCTCAGCAGCCACGCCTGTCAGCGGCTCCAGCTGCCACATGCTCCAGGCCCTTGTGGGTTGGACAGTGCCATCCTGGATGAGTGCCATCCTGGCCTTTTATTCAGGACTTGTGAACACTGTGGATACTATCTAGGGTGACTTATCTGGCCACTTGTGGTTTAGTAAATTGTTTCCCGTTTGTTAAATAAACCCCATTTTTGTTCCCTGAGCCTAAGTGTTCTTGCAATTGTGCATGCAGATGAAGAACCCACAGGACCTGTGTTCTACTGGGCACAGCCTTGGATGACTCTAGCACACATATAGCCTTGCTTCATCACACTCTGCAACCTCTCTAGGATGGCTCCCCATACCCAGAATACCCCTGCAGAGCACCTGCTATTTGGTTTGGCATTCCAACCTCACCTACCACTTTAGGGGCTGAGGAGAGATCAGTACAAGGGAGGCAACCTGGAGGATGTGAGCTGGAAGGGAAAATAGCTTGAGTTCCACTCCAGCTCCACTCCAACCAGTGGGGCAACCTTGCCTAGTGGGACCTGAACAAGGGAACCTCAATGTGCCCATTTCCCCTGGGGTGGTAGGTAAAACAATACGTACCACCCCATATTGCTTTGAGGAATAAATGAGCTAATATAAATTGGGGAACTCAGAACAATGCACTTGGTAAGAGATTGTTAAAGTAAATGCTAAGTACATGGAGTCTGGCAGGTAAGGTACAAGATTCTGAAAAAAGGATGTATAATTACCATCTCCATACACCAAAACAGGGTTAAAATAATCCACCTAGGAGCGCATGGAAGGCAACCAGCTCAAGAAATATCTGCCAGTGACATCTACAGCACTCAGCACTGAAGCCAGAAGGGAAGCAGATCCTCCCTCAGTGACCCGGTGACCCCTCTTCTCCGAGAAGCTCTCCCATCTGGTGTGAAACTTCAGAATGGTATGTCAACAAAATTGCTTAGCCTGAGATTTTTTTTTTTTATCCCACTAATGAAGTGGTTCACGACAGCGTAAAAAGCAGAGTTGAAACTCTCAGAATGCATTGCACATGACATTGGGTATAGCTGCAGGGAACATTTGCCAGTTGTGTTTTCGGGTGGTGGTGAAGGCATTTTCACTGAGGTCATGGTCAGGACTCTGCCACTACTAGAGCTTATCCTGGTTTCAGCTCCACATCCTGGAGAGCAGGAACAGATGGAGGATGCCTAGAAAATGCTGCCTGAGTCACAAGGGGGCACTCCACACGTGACGCCCACTTGTGGGAGGGGCCCCGGAGTCTCCGCCACCAAGCCTGGCCTTTCACACCGCCCCTCCTCAGCTATCCTGTGCCTTCCCCCGCCCCACTCTCCTCTTTAGGTTATCTGCTCTTCTTCCTTTAGCTGATGCACTTCCTTTTGCCTGTCCTGCCCTTTCCTTTAGTCCTTGCTCTCACCTGTCCCTTTCTTCCTCCATCCCTCACCTTCTTTTCCATATCCCCCTCCTTTTCCAGGACACATACAAACATACAAATAATGTTTTTCAGACAATTTAGCCTTCACTTTATTTTTGAAAATAATTCTGTAGCTTCAACTTTCTTCCTTGAATTCAGGTCAGGCAAGAAACAAAACACACACAATGATCTCCAACCCACCATCTGCATCCCAGTGCGTGCAGATGGGACTGCTTGGAGGGGAGGGGGCTGTGGGGGGCCTGGGCAGCAGGCCTGGCTGCTCTATCTCTTGCTGAGAGAGCCCTAGGGGAGGAGCCCCTGCACCAGGCCCCAGGCGAAAAGGGACACAAGGAGCTAATTTCTCTTCCACCAAGTCAGCAAGGAAGCCTCCGAGAGCAACAGGGATGGATCCGGGAGAGTCTCTCTGAGGCAGGATGAGGGAGGTGTCCCCCAGCACACCAAGACCTTCCCCCCACCACCTTTTCCCCCACCGCTGGGGATGAGCTGAGGAGAGATCTTGCTTTTCTCCTTCAACTTTTCATCTTAGAATCACGAATTGCTAGGCTGCAGGAAAAGAAGAGATGAAAGGAGGTCAGGGATAGGGAGAGAAGGGAAGAGAGACATGGGCAGGAGGCAGTAAACTCTGACACCTAGCAGCTCCACCCAGCCCCTGAGGATAAAACTCCTTTGATTAGTCTCTTTTTGGCCACAAATATGTCCCTATCTCACATAACCCAGCCCCCCTTCATTTGGAATAAAGTGTGGAAGGGAAGGGCAGGTATAGGAGGAGGGCTCACACTCTAGCTGGAAAAGCCAGGACAGGGAAAAGGGGCCTTGTCAGGTGACCCACCCTCTTTGCAGATGCCCAAAAGAAAACCTGGAATGCGGAAGCTGTGGCCTACACAAGCCCAAGTGTTTCTCTACCACACAGTGATTTCCTGCTTAATAACCCCCAGAAAGATTCCCTTGATTTGACCCCCTTGAGAACAGGAGAATAACCCTCACCTTATCACATGTGCACTGGAATGCCACTCCAAAAAAAAAAAAAAAGAAAAGAAATAAATGGACCCAAGGGAGAAAAGAGAGGATGATGCAGCCCAGGGCCTGGGTTTCCTCAGCCCATGGTACAGCAACAAGGGTTCTGGGAGAGACAGGCGGTGCCGCTAATTCCAGCTAGGGTCATAGCCCGCCCAGGTCTGTGGGGGGGCCAAGTGGACCCGTCGGCCCCGGAACAGGAAACTGACGATACCCCGGTAGCCAGCCCTGGGGACCCCAGACTTGAGGTCGTCCATAACTCCTAGCGCCTTGGCGAAGGCCTTGAAGCTGTCCCTGCTGGTGTACTGCACCCGCACCTCCCCCAATTCCTGCCGCTCACTGGTCCTCACTTTCTCCACCTGCAGCAGGGGGGCGCCATAGACACGGGCCAGAAAATCTCGGTCATAGGCCTCCTGGCGCAGGTATGATAGGTCCAGCTGCGTGAAGGGTACAAAGTGCTGGTTCAGCTTGATGAACTTGAGGTGCTGGTCAAAGAACTGCCCATGGCTCACACCCCTGCGGCCAAAGGTCATCGTTCTAGAGATTTCAGGCCTCACACAGGCTCGGCCTTGCCGCTGCTCGGGCCTGCGCATCCAGTCATCCCAGAAGGCCTTGGGCCACTTGGGCTCTAGCTCTGCCCAGAGCTCTGCCAACAGCAGCCACCCCAGGCCTGGGAAGAAGTCCGTGCGGTAGAGCAGCTCAGGCTTACTGGAGTCCACCATCTGCTCCTTGCCGTTGTCATTCCAGGCTGACACACACCACAGGGAGGGATCGGCCCTCAGCAGCGGGTAGGTGGCCTGGAAGTACTCGAAGAAGTCCGGCGCCACCTCCAGGTCGTCCTCCACCACCACCGCAGCAGGGAATTTGAAGCTGTGGAAGACCTGGCCCAGCGCCCAGCGGTAGTGCCTCGCGATCTTGTAGTAGCCCTGGAACTTGCGGTGGTCGGGGGACACTGGGATGGTGCTTAGGTCCGGCTGCCGGATGTGTGTCACGGCGCTGCCGTAGGAGGCTATGACCTGCGCAGTCTCCTCATGCCCACAGTCCTGGCTGACGATGATAGGGAAGCGCTCCGCTGAGGGCCGGTAATGCAGCAGCTTGTCCAGGCAGCGTCGGACAGTACTGCGGTCACAGGCAATGACAAGAATGGGGATCACAGCAGGTGGCGACGTCACAGGTACAGGCGGAGCCACAGAGGGCACCCTCCACCGCTGGTTCCACCGCACATGGTGGTCCCTGATCTGCTGCAACAGCCCCCGCTGCCGCTCCAGCTCCACCTCGGCGTCCTGGGCCAGGCGGATTACCTCACGGGTGAGGCCTGCTGGGTCGTCATCCAGGGCACTGTCTGGGGGCAGCCTGCTCGGTGCTGGGCGCGTCCAGAAGAAGAGGAGCAGCAGTGCGTTCCAGGCCACAAAGAGGATGGCGCCCCACAGCACAAGCCCTGCGGACTGCTTCTTCAGCATCCTGGCCCCCACAGGGGAGGCAGCAAGGATGGGACTGAGGCTGCCCCACTGTTCTAGGGAGGCTTCCTCTGGACTGTGGGATCAGAAAGCGGCCATGTACCTGGAGAGAGAAGACAGAAAACCAATCATCATCACAAAGGCATGTGTTGCCCTGCAGTGGAGGAGTGGGAGAGCAGGAGGGGCCAATAGGAACAGGCAAAAAAGTGCCAGAGAGAGGTAGGTCAGGAGGTGGACTCCAGAGCTCTCTTAGAAAAGAACTGCAGTCCCCTGATCGGGGCTAATCTACATACAGTAAGATTAGCACAACATGCTCTTCCTCCAAAATGAGTTCACGAGCCTTCAAAAAGCAGTACGTTTGAGGAAGCAGAGCGCGGTGTTGCTGGACAAGAGAAAGCGGAGAACCGCAACTCCCCTCCCTACCTGACAGATTCATTTCCTATTATGTTCCACTCAGAGTTCAGGAGAAGGAATAGGGCTGAGACCATTTGTTTCCCATTTCTGAAATCCAACTGCCCAACAATTACTGATTGAAAAACTCTGATATCACACCTGGAGGCTATAGCTAGCACCAGAGGCATTCCCAAGATCAGGAGCAAAGACAAACCACCCACGATCTTTGTTGGAGGGATCAGTCAACGCAATTGGATTACAAAAACTAATTAATTAAAGCAGAAGTAAAACAAAAGCAAAACTATCTCTGTATGGTGATGCTGTGAGAAGTGAATCAGTGATAAAACCCAAAAAGAACTATGTAAGGTAGCTGGATATAAAAATTAACATGCAAAAATCAACAGTCCTAATATCCATGAATTAATTAGCAGAAATAATGAATGAGAAATCCCTATTTATAATAGTAGTGAAAATGATAAATTATTAAGGAAAAAACTTATCAAGAAATATTCAAAACCTACCTCAACAAAACTAATTCTTGGAAGACACAAAAGGGTTTAAATACCCCTCGTTTTTGGTCAGGACATCTCGGTATGATCCAAAATTTCAATGAAAACAATTCTTCATGAAGCTAGAAAAACTGACACTAAAGTTCACATGAAAAAATAAAGATACAGTATCATCTAAGACAATTTTGAAAGTAAGTTATGAAGGACTATTCCTACCAGATATTAAAACACTAAAACTGCAAAGCCTACATAATAAAAATTCTGTGGTGCTGGAATGTATATACAACAGACCATCCAGTAGAAGAAAATATAAACTGCAGAAACAGACTCAACTAGGACCTCCCTGGTGGTGCAATAGGTTAAGCACAGCCCTATGAAGCTATCCAGAGCCACTGCAGCACGAGTTCGATACCTGGCCAGGGAGATCGCCACATGGAGGAGCAGACTTCACCTCCCTCGCCCGCTGCTCCCCTCAGCAGTGTATTTCAGTTGATCTGCCTGTTCTGATTTCCACAGTCTCTAGTGAATCCTCTCACCACCCCACACCTCTGGCCTACACCCCGGCTTGTATGCATAAATAAATAAATCTTTAAAAAAAAAAAAGAAATAGACCCAGCTACACATAAACACATAATAAAAGTGGCATTTAGACTTACTAGGAGAAAAAAAAAAAGGCAGCCTTATTAATAGTATTCTAACACCTAATCAGCTATTTGGAAAAACAAAATTAGAACTGTTATACAAAAAAATAAAACTATACAAGTGATAGAAGAAAACATGGACGAATCTCAAAATAGGCAAAATGTGAAAGAAAAAAAAGAGCACATACACTATGATTTCACTTATACAACTCTCCAGAAAATACAAAGTCATCAATGGCAGAAAGCACACCAGTGGTTGCCTGGAATCTGGAGGTGGGGGTGATGAGGGCAATGGGGGAAGTATTACAAAGAGGCACTAGGTTATTTGGGGGAGAGGAGTACGTTTACTGTCTTGATTGTGGTGATAGGTTCAGGGGTGTATACATATGTCCAAATTTATCAACCCATACATTTCAAGTATATGTGGTTTACTGTATATCAGTTATTTCTCAATAAAACTTTAAGATGACATCATTGAGTTAAATAACAAAACTGGAAGATGGACAGTACATTAAATATCATATTGACTGACTGATAGCCATATTGTGGTTATGTAAGAGGAGGTTCCACTTCTTAAAGTAATAAACAATGAAGGAATTAGGGGTAGACAGACGGCCAAGATGCAACTTCTCAGATGGCTCAGAACAAAAATATCATGTATGTATGGAGAGAGCACAAATGGAGCAAAACGTTAACAACAGGCAAATCTGAGTAAAGGGAATATGAGTTATTTTTTCTTTTTTTTTTTTCTTACAACTTGAAATTATTTCCAAACAAAGCTTCTTTAAAAATCAAATATGGTTAATGGCCCACGGCTCTGACTAGTTTCATCCATCCGCTGGGAACATCAGTCAGGGTAACTGGGACAATCCATCTGTCCTGAGCTCAACTCCCTCATTCTCTAAGATACTATTACTTGAAAGAAAATCTACCACACCCTCTAATTCCTGGACAGATGCCATCCAGACCACGCCACTGGTCTCCTTCACCTCCCCAAAGCATCATGGGTCAATACTCTTGCGCCAGCTGCTCTTTCTATTATCCTCTGTCTACAGCTCAGTTCTGATCCTAACCAAGACCTTGAGTCCCAGATGTCTTCTTTGTGCTCCTGGGGGCACATCCAGTGTCAAAGGATTGATCCTGAGGGTCTCTGCAGGGTCCCGGAGTCTGTCTCCTCCTGGGGAGACGACCCTAGCCCCTGTCAGCATCACTACCACTTGTCTTCCTCCCAGAAACCATCCACCCCCACAACTCTGTAGCAGCTCACTTCTCAGAAACCAAGTCTATTTCCGTTTTAATGTGTCATTAAATTCCCATTTACCAGCACTCACATACACACCAATCAGGTTTCCTAGATGTGAGCAGGACATACAGATTCCAGTTTCTTCCTCACTCTCCCTCAGATTGTGATCAATGTTGGGAACTTTTTCGCCAATCTTCTGGCCAGGAATCCCTATTCCTCAACTTCCTGTCTCCTGACTGGCAGGACAAAGGCTTTACATAGAGAAATGGGGAAGGAGAAGAGACTGCTCCCATAGAACTGACCTGAGGGCTGCCTCTAACTTACCAAAGAGTCACCTCAGATCACAAAGCTCCCAGACTGGTGGCAGAACCAGAAGGGACCACATCCTCTCCCCTTATATGACTTGTGAAAGTGGTCACTTATCTCCAGACATGAGAATTAGGTGACCCAAACCTACCACCAAAGACCCAAACCACCCCCTGGCCCCCAAGTTATGTAGGTATTAATGGGAAAGTGGCAGGCTGGCCCACAGGAAACAGTTGCCCCAGTCCCACCAGGCCTCCACCCTAGCCCCCAGACCTTTCGTTCTCCAGCCCAGAACTCTCAAAGTTCACAGTGTGTGCCTCTTACCAGGAAAGAACATGACACCCTTATTCCCAGGCCTCACCACTTGCTCCACACAGACTCATCCAGAGTCCCAGTGCTATCGCCTACTGCTTCTCCACATATTCTCCAAGGCAGGAAACTACTCTGCCTGCAAGTTAGCGGTGTGTGCACACACACAAGCAGACACACTAGCTGCTGGCTGTGTCCAAGAGGCAAGCAGCTCAAAAGGCCAGCCTTCTAGCAGGGCCCACGCACTCCTCCTAGAGCTGCTTTTCAGAGTCCTACCGCAGGGTGGGTTTGCCAGACAGCCCTCAGCAATGCTTGCCATTACCCCACATTTTTTCACATCTCTGATACACAACTTTCTCATTTCTCAGATGGAAAAACTTTAATAGAATACCTTACTAGACTGCTGTGAGAACTGGGTGAGACAATGCATGTCAGGCTGAGAACAGTACCTGGCACGTGACAACATAAATGCTAGCCAGTTACTTATTTCTCCCCTCTTTCGCTGGCTCTCTTTGCTTTACTCTCCCAGCTTGCTTCAGGGCCCCAAACACTCAAGCTGGCCTCTGGGTCTTTGAATGTGTGTATCTGCCTCTTCTACTTTTCCCTGTCTTTCCCTGGCGAGCTTTAATTCATGTCTCTTGTCGGGACACCTTCCCTGATATCTTTGGACCATGTAAAGTCCATCTCCCCTTCAAAACCAATGGCACAGCACAACCGCCTGTGTAATAGCTGTAGGAGCTACCTGAGGATAGGAACCAGCACTGTTAGTTGCTGTGCTAGGCAAAGATTTGCCTGTGATCTAAAACTGGCTTCCATGTGGATGCCACTACTCAAAACCCCTTAACACTTTGTGTGCCGGTGCCCTTTAAATTTACCAGCCTTTGGGGCTGGCCACTTCCTGTGCCACCGCATGAATGGTATAAGCATTCAATAAAACACACACAACTCCTGAACTACTGGATATTAAAAAAACTGTAATATCTCTCATAAAACATCTTACACTTTCACCAAAACAATGTGTAAAGCTCCTAGACTGAGTACGATCAAAGAAATAGCTCCTAATAGTTCCAAATAAATCCACCGTGGTGTGAAAAACCAGAGACTAGATGAACACGTATTAATACATGAGTGGCCACCTGATTGATACTGGTGACAAAAACACGTACTAATAAGTGAGGGGACCACAAAGTGTTAACTGATTCCCAAATCTTAAAAGTACAGAAACAAAGAAGAAATTTTCGACACTCATTTGGCAGTAAAACCTGATCTAATCACATTTGAAGAAAGCTGATCTGATCTAATGTGAAGCTATTTATAGTCTTTATTTATCCCACTTAGTGTGACTTATTCATACATTTTGCTACAGAAATAAACATGTTGGATTACAGTGTGTCACTACAGTTACAGACTATACTACATTGTAAATGCAGCAGAGCATCTTTTTTAAATCCCCCAAATTCTAAAATACATTCAGCCCCAAGAATTTCAGAATTACGAAAATGGAACAGTCGTTTATTCACTGCCACATTCTCAAACCCTTTAACCTGAACTCTTTCCTTACTAAGGGTTCTGTTTTAAGCCTGAACATTTGATGCAGCTTCTCTGCTGGTCTACATATCACTAATCTTGCTCCCCTCTCAAAAACCTTCCCAGTAGGAACAGAGCATCCTTCTTAAAGTACACACCTGGTCACAGCATCAAGCCGCCTTAAAAACCACAGCTGCCCACAGAATAAAACTCAATTTGTTATTATTACACACAGCGCATTCTCAACAAACTGACTCAAACATTGTTTTAGAATCTCACCTCCAACCACTAACCCCAAGAATTCCCATACTCTAGCCTCAGCAGGCTACTAATTTCCCCAGTAAGTATAAATGAATCTACTATCTTTGCTCTGGCTGTCCCTTCGCACAAAGGATTACCCACAGACCCGCTAACAAGTGCTCTGACTTCCTTAGGAGACAGGTTCAGGCAAGACCTTCTGTAATATATCACACTCTCTCCAAACCTTCTAGCCTTTCCCCTCCAACTGTAACAGAATCTGTGGCTGCCTCATCTGGCTCTCACCTTACTTCTTAGGGGAAAAAAGGCTCTGTGGCCTCTAAGCCTACCATAGCTCTCGCCGCATGTAGGAAATTCAAGTGCTGGATGGAGGATGCTTGCATTAACCAAGGATGAAAGAAGACCAAACGAGTAGAGCGCAAAGGACTACATTTTCCAAAGATGATCACCACCATCTTCTTACAAAGTGATGATGACATTCCCCCTTTCAAGGTGGGTTTTATATTCCTTCTTTCTGATCTGTGACTACAGAAGATATGACAGTATGTGACCTGTAAGACTAGTTCATGAAAGGAAACACAGTTTCCACCTGGAAATACCATCCTGCTCTTGGATACCATGCCTGCTCTTGGAATGTGGCCATACGGACTGAACAGCTGCAGGTATTCTAATTAACAACCACTAGTGACAACCACTAGTCATGGCAAAAGCCTTCAAGATGATCCTAGCCCCAGCCACATTTGACTACAACCACATAAAAGACCATGAGCTGGAATCATGTAGCTAAGATATGAATAAAGTTATTGTTGTTTTAAGCCACTGAATTTTTAATTCATTCATTATGCAGCAATAAGTATCTGAGGCAATAAGTAAAACAATCTAAGTAGCCTTGACAAGCAGGGCAAGTGTTCTTTCTGTCCTATGCACTCAGGTCCCAAGCCCAAATTCTGAGGGTCTGCCTCTATTCATATCCACTTCCTTATTAGATATCTATTACTGGAAAAGGAAACACTTTGTGGCTGAAAGCAACAGCAATCATTTATTCCCTCTCAGTTTCTATGAGGTCTGGATGGGGGTGGGGGGGGTGGGGGGAGATGAACTTTGTCTGCTCCACGATGTCTGGGAGCCCAACAGGAAGACTGGAAAGCTGAGGGTTGGACTCCCCTAAAAATTTCATGAGATCACTTTCTAACACTCTGATTCCAAGATATTTTCCAGGCAGGCTTTTTTCTCTGACAAAACTGTTTCTTAAACAGCAAGACAACAGTAGATAGTCAGCTTCCCATAGCGAGCACTAACAGAGCAGTCATATTTAACTTCATAAAAGTATGGGAGTTGAAGGAATGTTGACAGACTCTTCTGTCTTGCTTAGTATATTAAAAAGCACTGACTAAAAATCCCAGTAGCACAGATCACAGCACAGATAATGGAGACCTAACTGAATTACTTTTTTGTTCATTATTAGGCCTCAGCTAGACTCCTGTTATCCTTTAGCAGGCTCCATAATTTCAGAAGGACAGAAGAACTGAGAGAAGACACATACTAAGTAAGTCAAACACTTAGGGAATAACACCTAAGGAGGAATAGGATGCAGGTTATTCATCCTGAAAAAGGTGAAGGGGAAGTATGACGCTCGTGCAGCAAAAAGCATGAAGGTCTGCACCTCACATAATCCGGTCACTTGACCCACCCATGTTTTGCTTCCCTCATTTGAACATGGAGACAGTTTATTATCTAAAGGTACCTGGTCTATGAGGAGGAGGAGGACAGTGACAACTTCCCCAATGTCCCAAACAGAAAATGAGTTTCACTTATTATCACATATGCCACTGTGAGAAAGGTACTGGGATCCAGGAGCTCTCAATGGGGTTACAGCAGTGACTGATGATGGATATAGACCCTGGAGGATCTGAGCAGCTAAGAGAAAGGCTACATGGTCATAAAAGTACTAAGGACAGAAAGCAAGCAGGACAGCTCAGTGATGTTCTGAAGACTAGTTAAACCGGTCACAGAGGCAAGAGTTAACCCAAGCTGGAGTCTCACCCTCTTACGTTCTGTGGAGACACACAACAGATGACTTAATCACTTGCTCCAAAGTCTGCTGATGTGGGCTCCTGAGGAGTCCAGGACCCCACACACAGGTTAGCAACAGGTAGATAAAAGTTTCTGGCTGACTTATTTCCACACTATGTCAGTTCTTCCTTCCGGCAAGGAGAAAGAACTTGTAGTAACTTGTGAAAAGCAAGGGGAAAGGTGACCTTCTACTCAGCTCCCCACTCTTCAGCGACCCCACCTCCTTCCAGGCCCCGCATACACGTACGCCCAGAGGACAAGTTTCACAACCGCCCCCCCTTCCCGCCAGGCCTGCCCTCCCTCCAACAGCTGGAGGCCAGAAATTCCGAAAGCTGAACACACAGTTCCCACTTCCCGGCTCGGGAGGGGGCGCGCGGCCAGGATCCGGGCGGCCGGGGACAAGTCCCGGCCGCTGGGGTTCACCAGCACCGGTGCTTTCAGAGAGCTCGCAAACTGCTTCTCAATCTGGGACCCAACCTTCTGGAGCGCCCTCTCTTCACCCACGAGGACAAGCCCCCGAACTGAGGGACGCCAGGGTCCCCGGGGCACTCACCGGGTCCTCACAACTTCCCAGCCCCGAGCTTGGCGCGCCCCGGGGCGCAGGGAGCGAGCCCGATGCCCCGGCGCGTTCCAGGCGCTTTCGCGGTGACCCGCGCCTTCCGCGGTGACCGGCGCCTTCCGCCCCGCCGGCCCTTCCCGCAGCGAAGCCCTGCCCGACCCGACCGCCCGCGGCCAACGTGGCCCTTCCCCTGGGAGGGCGGGGCAGGCCGAGGGGCGGGGCCCCTACATGCCCCGGGCCTGCTGCTGCTGCTGCTGCTGCTGCTGCTGTAGGCCCCCGCCCGCCCCTTCCCGGGCCCGCCCCCTCTCCCTGACTCTGCCATCACCCGCAGTCTGAACAAGCTAACTTTTCGCCGCTCCCCAACTTGGAGAGGTGCTGAGGAGGTAACTGTCACGGTGGTCTTTCCCCGCACCCAGTTGCAACTGCATGGACCGATACCCGGCCCACACCAGCAGCTCCCTCCAGTCCAGACTCCTCCCCGCATCTGCCCAGGCCCCTCCAGGTCCCAGAGCCTGGTGGAGTTGGGGATAGGGCCTAGGATCTAGGGCCAGCTCCTCTCAACCCCCAGTGCTAGCTTCTGGGAAGAAGTCAGTGGAACGGAAGAGCACGCGGTGCAAGGATGTGAAAACAGGAAACTAGGGTGCCAAAAGGGAAGTCAGGGAGGAAACACCTGCTGCAGAAGGCAGGCGAGAGGCACCTGATGCGTCTTTTCTTTTCTTTCTTAATTTTTTGTTTTGTTTTTGTCCTTTGGTGTGGGAAATGAGAGCTGTTAGTTCTGAGTAAAAAGTCAGAGAGCCATACTTGTACGGAGGGTAGAACCACCAAACCGAAGGAGAAAATGACTTAGTTACAGGCATTTGTGATAGCCCTGTGACCCTGGAACAATCTTGATGTCTGTTTCTGACCCTCAGAAATGAGGGTGGGGAGGTGAGAACTACTCATTGCCATGCAGATGATTTCCCTGAAAGTGAGTCTTGGGACAGTCCTGCCACATAACCACACTCTAATGACACCAGGCCCTTCTCCCACCCTCCTCCGTCTCTGTGGACCAAAGCACACAGGAGGCCCCACCTTTGTGGCATGTGGTTACTAACTTTGCTCACTAACTTGTTTCTACATGAAACCAGGAACTTTGCAGGGTTCTAGAGAAATGAAAGGCAAGGCATGCCCTAAAGGTCCCTCCATGGAAGTAAGGAGCTGAAGCAGCACTGCACATAGGCCTCCACATGCTGGACCCCTCCCTCAGCCTCTCCTTTAACCCTCCAAGTAGCTCCTCAGAGTATGGATTATCACCCAGTCTACAGAAGAGGAGTCTGAGGCTCAAGTAAGTGCCAACTAGCTGAAGGTCACAAGACCTAGTGAGGATCATGACCCTGCTTTAGATCCAAGTATTTCATCTCCAAAGGTAGCACTCTTCCCACCCCTCATGGACCTTTGACTACACAGCCTTTTTGAGATGTATGTGTGTCCAGTAAAACAGGCACACAGTGGGGCAGCAAGGAAATCTTGGTAGAAGCAGTTGGAGCCTGAAGAGGTCCTACAGAAGTAGAGTGAGAGAAAAGCTGGCACATCAGTGAAGTTGGAAAGAGAGTGTGTGTCCAAGGACTCCAGCTTAGCTGATTATGTGGATCGTGGCAGGAGATGCAAGCCCAAGTTCATGTGCCAGCCTGTAGCCAGTGTCTCGGGACGGCTGCCTTCTTTCTAAGGGCATTCCTCCTGAAGGAGATGTGGGAGGCCCACACACTCACACTCCATATCAAGGCAAGAGAGAAAATGATAAAAGATTCCTAAAAGTATAAAAAGTTGGGAACCACTGGTTTGTAGATCCCAAGTACAGGAGCTAACATCACTCTCCAGGAAAAAGGGCAGAGTGGAATGCTGAAAAGTGGGGAGACCAACCAGCCCATGAGATGTCAGATTCCCACATCTTATCATCTTCTCCAATTAAGGCAGTTCAATAGGGAACAGGATTGTGCATGGTGGGAGTGGTGGGGAGGGGCCTGTTTATGTGTAAGTCACACCTTGTCACTACAGTCCTTTGCTTAAATTTCAAGGTTCACAGGAAGACGTAAAAGTAGAAATTTCCCAACTGCAACGGACTATTCCACAAAGGAATAGTCCCGGTTAGAGAATCAGCATGGGCTAAGTTCTTGGACACATGCAAGAGAAAACATTTGGTCTGTGAGGCAAGAAATCAGGGCAATGAGTACCAAATTCCTGGGACAAGAGGCTCTCAGTTTTCAATGGAAGTTTCATAGGGAGGATTTATACAAAAAAGAAGAGCAAAAGAAATATGGATCCAGGTGCCTAGATTCTGGAGATGAAACTGGGATTAGATTATGTGAAAATGGAAGAAATAAGAAGCTCTGGTCACAGGATAAAAGATAAGTGGAGATAGTACTGTATCCTCTCCACCTCCATCGTACCCTAAATAAGACTGGAAAGATAAGAAAAAGGAGGTGAAAAATTGTTCCAGGAAACTGCCCTCCCACACACCATGCCCAAGGTACCCTGAAACTTTTTACAGTTTGGAATGAATTTGTGTTCTGAACATAAAATAGATCTTGGCTTAAAACCATCAGTACAAATAAAAACAAAGTTTTAAGTCAAAGTTGTGTCTATTTTCCCCTCTTTCTTCCCCTCAACATCCACACTCCCCAAGAAGACCCAGAGATCATCAAGATAAAAAGAGAGTGAGAAAAGATTGACACAATACTCAGTGAACAGTGACCTAACCATGTTTGTGAAATATAACTTTTGGATAGGTACTTACTATTCCTTGGGAAGAAAGGATATAAATAAATTCAGTACACACACACACACACACACACACACACACACACACACACACACAGAGCTAAGTTTCTCACTGGTCTTGGCTAACAGGCCTACACCCCATCCTGCTGTGCTCTGGCACCCTGGTACCCTTGTAAGAAGGTACCCCCATCTGACAATAGTTATCTTGAAAGGACTGTTTTACAGAGGGCAGGAAGACTAGTACTTGCAGTAGAAATGATAGGGGCAAGGAGTTCTGGCTCACTCTGAGGAGGAAATGTCTTACAAGAAAGGTTGCCTGACAGAGCACTGAGTTTCCCTTCCTAGTGGTTTGCAGTGAATCTAGAAGGCCCTTGGCAGGTCAGATGCTAAAGAAGCAACACAGCATAGGGCAGGTGACCACAATATCTGCCACTCCACACTTAGGCAGGTCCTTCCTGCTCTGGGTTTCTAGAGCTTTCTAGAGCTCAATAACAAACTGGTGAAATAATCTCTGTTCCCTCTTCCTCACAACAATGTGGTTAGGAAAAACTGACACAACACAACAGTCTGGGGATTCAGGAAA
Source organism: Scalopus aquaticus (assembly GCA_004024925.1). NCBI lineage: Eukaryota > Metazoa > Chordata > Mammalia > Eulipotyphla > Talpidae > Scalopus > Scalopus aquaticus. Next base: position 27,716 of record PVIJ01007463.1, on the reverse strand, counting down.
TGTAAGCACTATACAAACATGGCACAACTCTGTGATACTTTAAGCACTTCAAAGCACTCACATGACCCTCAGGCATGGTGAGGGTTGCAGAGGCATCCCGGGACCACAAGTCTCTAAGGGATCCCAGTTCCCTAAGCAAAGAGTGGCTCCAAGAATTTGCTCAGCAAAGTTGGGGTAGGCAACATGCCCACCTGAAATCCCATCCTTCTAAAGTATATAGAAGCTTGGCCTCAAAGGTGCTAACAGAGAGAAGGAACAGATCAGGGTCAGTAATCCTGCACATGCCTGCGCCCAACCTCAGGCTTCTGGGGGAAATCAGGAACTCCTACCAGAAGGAGGAGGGGGGGAACTAAGTTGTAAATACATAATTTTCAGCTTGCAAATGACCATTAGTTATTGTTGCCAGCCTCCAGTGAATGTGAGGCCCAGGTGTTACACAGCTAGTAAGAGGCAAACAGATGCTCTAGCTTTCTGCCCCTCCAGGTGACCATACTCCAGTATTCATTGAAGTTCCCAAAACTGCTCTTTTCTGATATTTGTTGCCACTGAGGAAAGATAGTATTCTTGGCATAGGTAAACTGGAGTTCAAGGAAGGAGAGGAGAACTGGGGTTACTCAAAACAGGTCAGCTTTAAGGGGGAACAGAACCTGAGAAAATACAAAGGTCTTGGAGAAGACAGTCTGAAAAAAACAAAAAAACTATCATCTTAAAGAGCAGGAGAGAAGAGGAAGATATGGCAGGGGAAGGAAAGGCCTAGTACTCACTCCAAGAATTGGAGCTTCATGTCCTAAGCAGACTTTCAGTCAGCCCTTAAGACTCTCCTGCACTTTCCTACAAGAGGCATGATAGCCACACTGACTGAAGAGCCCTGGGGCCAAGGGTGCAAAGTGGCAACATCTCTCAATCTCAGCACTCCTTAGATTGTGCACCTTTCCCACAACTTGGTGATCCCAGGTAGTGCTTAACAGCAAAGGATGAGACAAATTCAGGGCAGGCTTTTGATTAAGGGCATCTAAGGATGTAGCCAGCAAACTATTTCAGGAAAACAGAGCTCCTAATTTCAGAGCTTCTCTCTATGTTACAATTATATATGCATTTCAAGCAGTGTCAATTTCACTGTTTATATACACATGCACTACATACTTAAAAAACAACAACTATCATTTCATTTCTTTCTTGTATTAACCCGTCAGGGACTTAGAAAATCAGTTATCCCCATGTTACAGGTGAAGAGGCATATCTTGGGTTACACACTAAGAAAGTCAAAACTAGAACACAAATCCTGATTCCCAAACCTGTGCTCTGTTCCTCTGCTCTTTCTTTGAGGTGTCATGGCCTAAGATCCCTGACAGTTTAAGGAAGGGGAGAGAAATTTAGGAAATTATCTCCTACCCCACCCCCCAAGGTTATTCAGTTAGCTCCCCGAAACACAGCAGCTTACCTCTGCTTGGGTAATCCATTGCTGAGTCTTATTTAGCCCAAACTGTCTGTGAACCCTATTATCTCAGTATTGAAAAGGCCCTTATAAATAATTTAATCCAACCTCCTTTCAGAGGCTCCTTTCATTTCTTGTTCTTCTTAGTCTAATGTCTCATTTACCATTGCTCACAATCCCTTATAAGGTATTATTCCTCCTGCCTGGGTGAGGAGAGGTTGGGAACAAGTCTGCACCGGGAGATAGAGAAGGGAATGTGAAGTTTCCTGAATACCCATCGAGGTAAGGGTTTTCATCAGAGTACTTCGCCAGTCTGGGTCCCCAGACTTGTCCCACTCAATACTTTCTGCACAAGAGCAGCAAGACACCAGGTGGGAAATGAGACAAGAACTTACCTTTTTTCTCTTCTCTCAGTTGCTCCCCTGGTGGTCATCAAACCCCCATCCAGCACTCTATTTCCAAAACTGAGAATCCCAGATACACCAAGTACAGCTTCTCTCCTCTCATCCAGGTCCAAAGTCCATGGCTGAGTGGATTCTGAGGGGAGGAGTCTGGGGGGAAGGGGGATGTCCAGTCCCCTCCCCCCCACTGCAGTTTCAGTGTCCCTCCCAGGGGTCTGTTACATCCCTTCATTCAGCTGGCTTAGTAAGCCCAGAGTCTGGTGATGGGTGGATCCCAGGTACTATCCCATCTCTTGCTCAAGGAGGGGAAGTCATCCACTTTGAGGTCTGGCCACTCTGTCTTCTGCTGCGACTCATGAGAAGAAACAGGCCTTAGTACTGGCATGGCCCAGGAGGCTGATTTCTTTATTAACCTGCAGAATATTTAAACATTATGACACTCTCTAACCTATATATACCCAAATGGATTGGTTCCTAAGACGCCTATCTAAATTAGATTCCTTTACAGTGCTTTCTTACAATGCTTAAACACTTCTTAACACTTCACTCAATATTGCACCTTATCAAAAACCTTATTTTATCAATATGTATACACACAAATGGCTCAGGATAAAGAATCACATCTATTCTCACTATCGAAAAGTAACCAATGACTGTGTATGAAGAAGTATCTTCTCAGAAATACAGAAAAGAATATTCTCCCATCCTCTTGTTAGTGCCTCACACTAACCGTCCTACATCTCCCAAGCTGCTTAGGGTATGCAGTGCTCTTTCTAATCGGCCAGGTCTATTCCCGACTAAACTTAATCTATTCCAGATTTAGAAGCTGGCACCTTCCACATGCTTTCTTTGCTCTTTTCCTTTCACCCTGACCTCCCCCTCTGCTTCTAAAACTGTGCCAGGGATGTAATTCCCAATCTCTGTCAAACTCCTTCCCAGGGCCACTCCAGGAAGCACTCTACTGGAATGTCAGAGGCCCGAGTCCTGGCAGCAATAGCCCCACAGAGTTCCAATTTCTCAGTGAGGAGCCCACCCCTATCTCCCTTATAAATTTATACACACACACACCCTTCCCTTCCTGTAGGGGCGTGGCGTTCATATGACCCCCCCCTTCCCCCC
>PVIJ01007463.1:0-24661 GCA_004024925.1 Scalopus aquaticus | reverse complement strand
CCCGGGTAGGAGTCTAGGCCCCAGGCCGGGTCCCCACTGCCGGCCCAGGCCCCACCCCCTCGACCCCCAGCGGCCCTGCCCTCCCCCTTGCGCTCCTTTCCCCCTCCCACTATCCACTGGATCCACTTCCGGCCGTCCTCCGGAAGTGAGCACGTGGCAACTGCCACCTCCCCCTCAGCCCTTCTTATATTGCTCCACGCCCCTCCACCCATCACCACCACTGAGTGCGGGATTTAGGTCTGCAAGACTTGAAGTTGCTCTACAGTCACTGTCCACGGGGCTGAAGATGTGGTGTGGGCAAATGGATTTGGGTGAGGACGGAGCAGGGGGGCGAAAGAAACTGCAGCACAAGAAGGGGCGGGGCAAAGTACCACCGGGCGCGGGAGCGCGCCTCACTTCGAACCGCGGGGGAAAGAAGAGCGCATGCGTCACGACTTCTTGGCCTGTCGCAAGTCTTGACGTTTGGACTCCCTGGTTGGGCGGGGCTTATGCCGGAAGTGGGCGGGGCTAGAGTGCGGAAGCGGCTGCGGAGTCCACTTTGAGCAGCCCCGTCCCTTCCATCTGTCCAAAGGTCGCCTAGCAACCGTATGGCGGACCGAGACCTGCGTTCTGAAAAAGATCCTGGCAACTCTCCTCCCGATCCCGTTTCCCGGCGCGAAAATGTTCAGAAAACACCAAGGCCTGTGTTCTGCAGTGCTGTACTGAGACCTCTATAGTGGTAGTACCAGTTGAAAGCTGTTTTATTTTGTTTAACGCTTTTTCTCTCTTTTACAGGACCTTTCTGGATGTGAAAAGAGAAGGAAAAGGGTGATAATACACATAAAATTAATGCCACGTCACTAGGACAGCCCTTTGGTATAGCTATACTTTGGGAATTACGTTACAAATATCAATACCCACAAGTCAGGATCATAGTTAAAAGGTTACTGAGCAGCAGAGAGGCTTACGAGCCAGTTGAGTGGCTAGAAAACTATAGAGGCTGAAGTGGAACCTTTCAGTTTTGGTGCCTTGCAACCTGTGAAATACTGTCAGATACTGTTGCATGCAACCTGAGACCAGCTCCTCTACATTAACCTTTCCACTTCTTTAAATACTAGACTTCCAAGGTCCAAAATTGACCTAGTTGAATTTTTCTAACATACGTTTATCTGACTTGCTCTTGACTTCAAGCTGAATCCAAGAGGCGCTATTGCTAATTTTTGGAGTTTGTATGTCGTCCATTTAATGATTTGTCCCAGAACTTGTCAGGATAGTAGAACGATTTACAGCCTGTTCCTCACCCCCCCCCCTTTAGAAAACTGGGACCTGTTCTCCATTTGTCCGGCATATCTTTTGTGGCATTGTGATTTATAAGAAGAAATATTTACTAGGCACAGAGCTCCTAAAGCCCTTGGTATTTCCTAAATAATTTGTCCTAATATTTGGTTTTTGACCCCCATTCCTGATAGAGCTGAAAAACCTTGTAATATCCTGGGTGATAGGAATGGCTTTTGTTGTAATGTGATTCTGGGTAGGCTCCTGGGTGACTCATGAATGACCACTGGTTGCTAGAAAGACCAAGTCATGCTTAGAAATTTGGTTTTCAGTCCCATTACCCATTTTTGAGAAAAGGGCTAAAAATGGAATTAATGATCAAGTATTCTTATGAGTGAAGAATCCTTCACAAAAACCCCAATAGTATGAGGTTCAGAGACTTTTCAGGTCAGTAAACACAGCCACTCACTGGGAGGGTGATACACCCCCCCACTGCATGTGGAAAGAAGCTGTGCTAGGGACCCTTCCAGACCTTGCCCTGTGTGTGTGTTAATCTGGCTGTACCTCTAAACCTTTATTTTATCTTTTAATAAACTGGTAACATAAGTGTGTCACTGAGTTTTCTGAGCCCCTGTATCAGATAATCAAATCCAAGAGCTAAGTGGTCATGGGAACCTCTGACTTACAACTAAAACTGGCACAAGTTGCTGGTAATCTGGGGATCTGCTACTTGTGATTACCATCTAAAGTTAGGGAAGTCTTGTGGAACTGAGCCCTTAACTTGTGTGGTCTGATGGTATATCTAGTAGAGTAAGGGTTGAGTTGTAGAGCAACTAGCTGGTGTTACAGAGAATTGTTTAGTGAGGCGGAGAAACCCGAGTTAGAAGTGTTCTGTACAAGTAGTAAAGGAGACACACAGAAAGGTTGGGGTTTGCTAGTGCACACATTGGTCTGACTTGCTTTTGACTTCAAGCTGAATTCAAGAGGAACTACTAATTTTTGAAGTTCGTATGTCATATTCTTTTTGACGTAGAATCTTGCCAGGACTGAAGACAGATTTGCAGCCTTTATTCCCCTGCCCCGTTTTGAAAACTGGAACCTAGTCTCCTGTCTTCTGGCATGTCTTTTATCCAATCTGGTTTCTCCATATTGCTAGAGTCACTCACTTGCATACTTTCAGTAAGCAGTCTGGAACCTTGATTTTTTTTTTTTATTTGGAAAGATGTCATCATACTATTAGAAATATTCTTTAAACAAGCTTTATATTGCTTCTACACTCATAAACACATCTAAAAATAAATCCAATCTTTCTCCTACCCCAAACCTAACCTACCCAGCTGTTTTTCTCATCTGAATTAATAACAACTCCATTTACTCAGGCCAAGCCCCCAAGAGCCATTCTTGTGCTCCTCTATGACTTATTTTACCCAGTCTGTCTGAAAAACATGTTGACTACTGTTAAACTACATCTGAGCACCCAATGTCTCAGCATCCTAGAGCCACTTTCCCCTCACATGAACAACTAGGTACCTCTACTCTTTATTGACCTCGACCCCAGTAGTCTAGAGTCCACACAGCAGCCAGAGAGATCCTGGCATCTCTGCATAAAACCCTACAATTGTTCACAACATCACTTGGAATAGCCAGTGCAGAGTGAGGGGTGGTACCCCAAGACCCCCAAACTTGCATGTTCTAAAGGGGTTCTGCCATTGCCACATAAAGACAAAGCATGCTCAGTGTGAAAGAATTTTAATAAGATTAGTGGGCCTAGTGAGAGAGAAGAATGGATAATAGTTTACCAATAAAACACCCAAAGTTGCCCATCCCCTAGTGGGTAAATGCCTAGCCAAACATGGTTGGTCCAAAGTGGGGCCGTTGTGGTCTAAACACTTGCCACAGGTTCAAAGCACCTGATGGAACCATAGGAAAGGGACAGAAGGAGCCCAGTAAGTCAGACAAAGGGAGCAAAATCAAAGTATGAATCAAGGTAACAGCTGCCCTTGTCAACCTCCCAATAGGTCTTACACCCATGTGTCTTCTAAGTGTCTATACATGTCTCAACTCATCTCCTTTGATGTCTCTACGAATCTCCATGTGTCTCCATGTCCCCCAGGTCCCTGGTGCAAGTCCAAAGCTAAGAAGCCTGCACAACCTGTTCACATGTCTTCTCCATTGTTTCCACCAAGTCTTCTCTCCAAGTCTTTTCTAACTTCCTTTTGCTGCTCAGCTCCACCCACCTTAGGTGGGTCAGGAAACATGTAACCTCCCCTTTTTATGGAGATTACACTCCAACAAAAGTACTTAGAATAGTTTACAATAGTCCAATTAATTGGCCTGCTTTCTTTGACTTGCTCTCCCTGGCTTAGCCCTCTGAGCCACACTGCCCTCATTTCTGTTCCTTGAATCCACAGTAGAGCCTTTGCTTTGGCTGTGCCCTTTGTTTATAGAGTTCTTTTTGAAAATACGTGTATGACTCTCTTACCTCTTTCAAATCTTTTCTCAAATGTTACTTTCTCAGTGAGGCCTTCCCAGACCAACACTGCCCCTCACCCACAGCACTGCCCATCTCCCATATCCTGCTCCAGTTTTTCCATAGCACTTGTCAACTCTCACCCAGCCCATAGCAGGTGCTCAACAAACATTTATAGAATTAATTAACTAACAAGCAATTATTTTCATGATAGAATGTTCCCATCTAGGCTCACAGGCAGATATATGAATATAGTTACATGTATGAATATTTGCCATTATTTTCACCATACCATACTTTTTGTAAATTTTTTAAAGATTTATTTATTTATGCATACAAGCTGGGGTGTAGGCCAGAGGTGTGGGTTGGTGAGAGGACTCAGCAGAGACAGAGTGGGGAGCAGAACAGGCAGATCTACTGAAGTACACTGCTGAAGGGAGCAGCGGGCGAGACAGGAGAGGTCTGCCTTGCCATGTAGGAATCTGGTCAGGTATCAAACTCGTGCTGCAGTGGCTCTGGAGCTTCATAGTGCTACACTTAACCCATTGCGCCACCAGGGAGGCCCGTAAATGTTTTCTTCATTATAGCCATTTTTGCTTTTAAAATCAACTAGTTTCCACGCTTGTTATAACAATAACAGTTTTTATAAAAACTATAAAGAAGAAGTTAATTTTCTTCCTTTCCTCTAATCCCATCCTGCTGAAGGAACCCACTTTGAAACTTAGTGGATATTCTTCCAAATAGATTCTATATATATATATACATACACACACACACACACACACACACACACACACACACACATACACACATATATATATATATATATGAATGATACAGATTTTACAGTTCAAAGACAGGTATACCTGAATCAAATTTATTCTCTATAACTCAGTTTCTATTTTAGCCTTTATTCCCTCTGATGGCAGAAAAAACTAAGTCTAGTTAATTTATGGTAAATGTTAGCACTTAATGCTTTGCTTATTTACTAATGATAGTTTTAAGATTAATTCTGTGCATTTAGAATTTACTGACCTCTCTTTTCACTTTCACATAATTACCAGTTAAAAAAATATGTGCTGGCAAGGATGTAGAGAAAAAGGAGCATACTCTTTTGGTGGGAATATAGACTGGTCCAGCCCCTATAGTAAACAGCAAGGAGTTTTCTCAAAAGATTACAAATGGATCTGCCATATGACTCAACAATTCCACTCTGAGGTATCTACCTGAAGAATATAAAACAACCTCAAAAGGAAACCCACATTCCCATGTTCATTATAGCACTGTTTACAATAACCAACAATATCTTTTCCACATCTTGATGTGTGTATGTGTATTTATGCCCATTTGTGTTTATGTGTGTATATGTGCATACACACACACACACACACGCACACACACAATACTACTCAGCTATCAAAAAATATAAACTTCTGCCATTCACAGTAACATGGATGGAACTGGAGGGGATTATCCTAAGTGAAATTAGAATGAGAAAGGCAAAAAACAACAAATATCAGATGGTATCATTTATATGAAGAACATAGAACAACAAAATAAAGGATCCGATAAATTCAAACCCAAAAACTAACCTTTGAAAGCTGACTCTGGAATGAGAGCAACCAAAAGGTGAGAAGGGGGAGGGACCACAAGGGTCTATGGGGTACACTATGGCAAGAACACCTGAGGGGGGATCCTACACTCCTATAATGCAAACGACAGTGTAAACCAATAATAAATCAAAAATATTTTTAAAATTATAAAAGTGATGGGAAGTCATTACAAAATAATAACAAGCCATAAATAAGCAAAATGAAAAACCATCTGTAAATAGAAGTAATCAAGCCCTCTAGATTTATTTTATTCAGATGCATACATATCTGAGGTATTAAAACTACCTTTTATTGTTTCATATAAACAGTTTTCCATGTCAAAAGGTGTCATAAATTTTAAAAAGATACTGCTATCACATTTTCAATGATGATGTGGTTTCCCATTATACAAATGTACCATAATTATCATACTGTTTTGGATTGTTTCTAACTTTTTACTTTGGAAGAATTACCTGTAGCTAAAGCCTGAAATAAAATCCTGAAACTGGGTGTCATTTTTAAAGTCTTTTAAGGCCTGTTGTCTAAAGATAGGTAATTTTCACTGCTTTGACACCAGTAGTCATGAGGGTCCTCTTCACTACACAATGCCAGCCTTGTTTTATCACTTTTTTGTCATCTTTGCTTATCTGATAGGCCAATGGTTTTGCATTATTGTTTTATTTCATTAACTACTAGTAAATCAAATGAATTTTTATGCATTATTTTTGTGACTCACCTACTCATATCTTTTGCCCACTTGGACTCAATTTTTTCTCATTCATTTGCAAGAACTTTTTATGAATATAAGGTAAAATGTTGTTACTTATGTTGCAGATATTTTTCTAGTTTGTTGCTTTCCTTCTAAGTCTATCTATGTGTTTTGGGGCTTTGCAGAAGCCTAGCTTTGCTGCACATGCTCTGCCTTCAAAATAAACACCTACGAGTAAGCCAGAGATTTTCCTATCAGTTACTCCACGTGGTGGACTAGCAGGCAGAACCTCCTGAACCTTCATTTGGATTCTGAGGGTGGCCAAGAGAAACCAAACAGGTGCATATGAACTCAGGGCTGTTTACACTAGGTGGGCCCCTTTTCCATGGCACCCTCAGGTTTCCATCAGGAGCAGCAAGAAAATGACCTCTTCCACTCTGCCTTCCTATTCTCACTCAAGGGGCAACCTAACTGCATTTAGGTGTTCAGCCTCTCCAACTAGAAAAAAGGTAACCAAAGAAAGAACAAGTAGCTAATCTACAATCTCCATTAATTAGGGCTTTCCTTTCTGCTTTGGTAGCTATACATGCTGGCACCTGTTCCAGTGAGCGCAGCTTACAGCTTCAATAACTGTTACTAAGAATTTTCTCCAGGGGGCCTCCCTGGTGGCACAGTGGTTGAGCGCTGCGCTGTGGACCTGTCAGCAGCGCACGATGGGAGTTCGACACCTAGCCAGGGAGAATCCCACATGGTGCGGCAGACCTCCCCTGCCTCACCCGCTGCTCCCCTCAACAGTGTATTTCTGATCTGCCTGTTCTGCTCCCCACTCTGTCTCTGGTGAACCCTCTCACTGCCCCACACCTCTGGCCTGGACCCCAGCTTGTATGTATAAATAAAAATAAATCTTTAAAAAAAAAAAAGAATTTTCTCCAGGGCCTCCCTGGTGGCGCAGCAGTTGAGCGCTGCGCTGTGGAGCTGTCAGCAGCTCGCGATGCAAGTTCGACGCCCAGCCGGGGAGAATCCCGCATGGTGTGGCAGACCTCTCCTGCCTCGCCAGCTGCTCCCCTCAGCAGTGTATTTCTTCTGATCTGCCTGTTCTGCTCCCCACTCTGTCTCTGGTGAACCCTCTTAAGAAAAAAAAAATTAACCTTCATCTTTAAAAAAAATTTTTCTCCAGGTCCTCCCTGATGGCGCAACGGGTTAAGCGCAGCACTATGAAGCTATCCAGAGCCACTGCAGCAAGAGTTCGATACCCAGCCAGGGAGATTCCCCCATGGCACAGCAGATCTCTCCTGCCTTGCCCACTGCTCCCCTCAGCAGTGTATTTCAGTAGCTCTGCCTGTTCTGTTCCCCACCCTGTCTCTGGTGAATCCTCTTACCACCCCACACCTCTGGCCTACACCCCAGCTTGTATGCATAAGTAAATGAATCTTTTTTTTTAAAAAAAAGAATTTTCTCCACTACTTTGTTTTTCTTTTTTTTTTTTTTTAAGGGTTTATTTATTTATACATACAGCTGGGGTACAGGCCAGAGGTGTGGAGTGGTGAGACGCTTCACCAGAGACAGAGTGGGGAGCAGAACTGGCAGATCAGAAATACACTGCTGAGGGGAGCAGCGGGCAAGGCAGGAGAGGTCTGCCACACCATGTGGGATTCTCCCCGGCCGGGCATCAAACTCGCATCGTTGCTGCCGACAGCTCCACAGCGCAGCGCTTAACCGCTGCGCCACCAGGGAGGCCCTACTTTGTTTTTCAATGCTTTCTTCACCACCTTCACAAATATTTATTTTTTCAGATCTATGTTTTTCCAGACATTTTTCTGATGACAATTGATTTGAATTCAATTTATAAACTAGAAGCTTTTTATGATTTACAGGTCTTATTCTGGCAAGTATTGTTTGTACTGATCTTAGTCCAAAGTCTGATAGGTACAAAAGTCAGTTTGCATATTTGCCATCTGTCATGTGCCTTTTTATCCTGAAACACATTTTAAAATTCTGGCTTATAAGAAAACAACTACATTCTTTTTCTCCTTTTGTCTTTTTGTACCTGTTAGCAGCTTCTGACATAGTCCATTGTGCATGTCTCACAGGATTCTCTTGGCTTCTTCCAGCAGTCTCCTTCTCAGCACTTGACTCCACCGTTCAACTAATTGCTTGTGCCACATATTCATGAGTCTTCCAAGGGCTTCTCACGTACAGTTAATCAACACACCCCATGAAGTTCATCTCCCAATTACTTCATGAGTCTGCTCTTTTCTCCATCTCTTCCAATTTGGACCAATCGTGCCATCTCATGCCTAGGTCACAGAAAGGGTGGCACACTACCCAAGCTTGCCCAGCCAGCTCTTTCCCAGGATTTGCTAACTCAGGCAAAATTTCTCTTAGGTGGCAAACCTCAAGGACAAAAGACAGTAATTCCAGCCCTTCTACATAAAGAACAAGTGTGTCTACCTAAATGGTCTTAGGTAGCACTTCCTCAGGATTGCTCTACTTGCTCGGTCTTCTGAACTTCTGACCCTAATTCATGCTGAGGAGAAAACTAAAGTCATGTTCATGGATATTCCAGTCTGCCTACCCATGTCAGTTGTCTGTGAAGTTCAGTAATCTTTACCAGAATGACTTAGTTATATTAATTTTTCCTAGATACATTTTTTAAATCTGCAGATTCAAGTTCCTCATTCCAGTTCCACTTCTGCCACTTACTGCCCTATATCCTCTGGCAAGTTACTAAACAAGAACTTTAGTTTTCTTATGAATACAGTAGGGATGGTAATAGTATCTAATTAATTATTCAAATTATTCACTTGAATAGTACCCTTTTCTTCTTTTTTAAGATTTATTTATTTATGTATACAAGCTGGGGTACAGGCTAGAGGCTTGGGGCAGCAAAAGGGTTCACCAGAGACAAAGTGGGGAGCAGAACAGGCAGATCGACGAAATACACTGCTGAGGGGAGCAGCGGGCAAGGCAGGAGAGGTCTGCTGTGCCATGTGGGAATCTCCCCGGCTGGGGTGTTGAACTCGCATTGCTGCTGCCGACAGCTCCACAGCGCAGCGCTTAACTGCTTAACTGATGCGCCACCAGGGAGGCCCTAAATAGTACCTTTTTCAATTATTGTGAGCATTAAATGAGATTATGCAGGTGAAGTGCTGAAAACTATGCCCAGCATGTATAAGCTCAATAAATGCCCATTACTATCATTATGATTAATTCAGAAAGTTTCAATCTAATGCTTCTTCCACAATTTTTCCACTTCATTTGTTCTGTTTTCTTTAGGAATATCAATCATGCATATATTGGGAATCATCTGATGTTGCATCAGGCAACACCACGCTGATACATGGGAGTCGTGGAACAGGGTACATAATGGAGGTTGCTGCTCAAGGAGCAAGATCTTGGCCTTTTATTGATAGAATAATCATACTGCATCAGTGTAGGGGGAAGGAAGATAAAAAGAAACGGGAAGTGTGAAAATAGAAAATTGTATTCTGTCATCTATAGTATCAGGGAATGTGGGTCTGCCCTCCAAGCACTTCTTATCTGCTTGATGACTTGGTATTGTAATTGAGACCAAGTCCTAGATCCCCTGCCATGGTTTTAAGCTTATCAGCAAGGCATCCCACTGCTCAGCTTCTGGGGTCGCTTTTCATACATCAGGTCCTCAAGCCCCCCCTTCCCCCCCCCAACCCCCGGGGCGTTCCAGGTTGTACCTCAAGATGCATAACCTTCCCAGAGTGATCCAGCTTTCTGCTCTTGATTGATTTAAAAAGCACCTTTTATGGTTTGGCTACAACTGACTGGGCAGTTCTGACCTTGTAAAGGAATGCAGAACTGCAGGTAACAAAATGGTGGCCAAACAGGCAGTTTAGGATTAGCAGACCCACAATCTGACCCACTTTCATCTCACTCATATTTACGTCTTTGTTTCTTTTCCATTTTCCTTTTTTTTTTTTTTTTTTTGGTGAATAGGGTTTCAGTTATGCTTATTCTATTTTGGTGTTTCTAATGTTTCTAGGGAAGTGTCAGATTAATACAATTCAGTTCTCTCATGTTTTCCTTAAATTTAAACTAAAACTCTAATATTATACCTGTTTTGTTTATCCTTCTAAAGTGTGGTTTTTAGTATATTCACAAAGTTGTACAACCATCACCACCAATTCTAGAACACTTTCATCATTTCAGAAGGACACTCTATTTAATGGGTTTAAAATACCTATTAGCAGTCACTCCTCTTCCCTCTCTCTCCTAGGCCCTGGCAACCACTGATTTACTTTCTGTCTTAATCAGTTTGCCTATTTTAGACATTTCTCATGAATGGACTTATACTTTATATCTGATTTCTTTCACTTGGCATGTATCAGAAGTTTATCCACATTGTAGCATCATCTAATCTCCATCCCTATTGTAAGTGAGTAACATTCCATTGTCTTCATATTTTTTGTTTAGTCATCAGTTTTTGGACATTTGCATTGTTTCCACAATGCATCTGCTTTTGTTAGTGTGATACAGTAAGTAAAGAAAGGGGACATAGTCTCCACATATAAGACTGAGTCCTCAGAGGAAGGCAGTGTTTGGGGAGAGGTGAACTTTGTATTTTCTGGTATTGGGCCAGTGCCATCTTAGTTTTTGAAAGATAATTTTAAAATGATCTCCTACTAGCACATAACTACCCACCATGTTTCCTTTGTGTCAGGTGAAGACAGTCCTGACCATGGATATGTTTAACTCTCTGTATTCTTATTCACCCTCCACTTTAACTAGTTGTCATTCTTTTCTGTTTCCCAGCTAATCATCCCTCTTCGTGTGTGATTTCATTAGAAATCTTCCCACGTTCTAAAACCTTCCCTCAGCAATTCCAGGAAGTAAGGGTAAACTTTTCTGGAACACTGAAGACAGATAACCCCCACCCCCTTTTTCATGTTTCTTTTTACATTTAAAATTTTTTTTGACCCAGAGTTATCTACAAATGCAGGACTGACATTGCCATAGCTGAAGTGTGAAACTGAAGACATTTTATAGACACCAGAAGGAATCTGAGTAAACCCCAGAATATCAAGCTGTGACTTTGGAATATCAGTTCAGGCATGGGTTGATCATTATTAATTACGCTTAAAATCATAACTTTCTCACTTCACAATACATCAGTGTTTCATCTCCAGTCTTCTCTTATTTAATCCTTATATTGTATTAATTATTTTATTTTATTGATACTTTATTTTTTTAAGGATTAATTTATTTATGCATACAAGAGCTGGGGTGTAGGCCAGTGGTGTGTGTGTGAGGGGTGGGAGGGTGAAAAGATTCACCAGAAACAGAGTGGGGAGCAGAACAGGCAGATCAACGGAAACACACTGCTGAGGGGAGCAGCGGGCGAGACAGGAGAGGTCTGCTGCGCCATGTGGGTCAGCTCCCTGGCCAGGGAACTCATGCTATAGTGGCTGCTGATGGCTTCATAGTGCTGAGACTTAACCCCTTATGCCACCAGGGAGGCACTTAATTATTTTGATTTTGAGCATTTCTCCCCACTTAGATTATAAGCTTCTTATGGAAAGACACCGAGTTTACCTGTATATATGTGTTTGCTCAGGTTGCTGCGCTCTCACCTGCAGGCTCAGAACCTGACTCCTCTGATTTCTGTGGTCTCTGGACATCTGGTTTCCTCTTCTATGGCAAGGATATTGACACCTTCTTTACATCTAGAGAGGTATTCATGAAGATCAAATGAAAACAGGGGTTTGAGAACCCTTTTAAAACTGGAAAGAGCTATGTAATATCTGTGGTATTTAGAGGTTTGCAGATAACATCAGAAGGTGCCAGGGTGCTGGTAACATTGAGCTTCCGGGGGAACATGCAATGCCCACTCCGACTGGGAGTGGAGAAAGCCCTGGGCATCCTCTCCCTTAGGAAGCTGCTCCCATTTTTCACTTGGCCACTTCTTTTTCAGGGCTCTTAAGGTGTGATTATGCCCTAGAGAAAGCCCATTTATCTTAAAACACTTTAACAATATTATAGAACAATATTGTAAGTTTTGACTAGATAGGTGTTTGGGCTAGCTGGTTTTTGAGTGTGTGAATTTGCATTTAAATGAGGAGCATTTGCTCAGGTCAGAATTTTTCTAGACCATCTCCATCAATGGGCATCGTTCAGTTACCTAGTGAAAATTTGAAACCACGGATCTTGATGCCAGGTGACTGAGGTTTTCCTATACTGGTCCTCCACTTGTGTGATTTTAGGGAGTGAAAGGGCAATCAGTCAAGGGAGCACAGCCTGAAACAGAAGTCTTTTACCTTCAGGATATATATCAAGTCACAGGGAAAGAGGGAACCATTCTCAAGAAAGAACAAAGGAGACTTAGAACTAAAAAAATGAAAACACTTCAAAAATTGCTGATGTAAAGCACAGTGTTTAGAGGGGAAACAAATTAAGCAGGAATACCTCCTGGGAGTGGGTGGTCACCAGCAAGTTCCTGAATGGAAGGACAGTAGATCTGCTGCTGTGGGTCCATAATTCATTTTTTCACTTCATGCAGAACCAAGCTCACAAGAGAGTATTTATACTCCTTATGACCTAAGCTGGGCCTGGTATCAGGGCACTTAGATGCTGGTCTTGATTGAAGAGGCCAGATTTCACATCCCCCACCTAATCCTTTAAAGCATATTCTCATGGGTGCTATTTGAAAATTACAACTACTACCTCAAACTGATGGGGTTCAGATATTGGAGTTCCGTATGTGGGGTTCTTGGGTCCCTCTGAGAAAGATTTTGCCAGAGTCCCCCTTCAGCAGCACAAGGTGAGTTTATTAAGGAGAAAGACATTTGCACAGATACAAACAGGCAAAGGTTATATTTTAAAGATTTAGTAGGAGTAGATGTCTGCATAGACACAGGCAGGTAAAGAGTTACATTCTGAAAGAGGCAAGTGTGTTAAGAAAAAGACACCTGCATAGATACAGATGGGCAGTCTTGGGGACAAGATCTGCATCTTGCCAGAGCAAGAAGTGTCATCATATATATTGTTCTTTGATGAAATTGTTGTAGAATTTATTGTTTTGTAGTCTCATTGAGTTGGTTGTATGTAACTGACAATGCTTTCTGCCCCCTCCCCAGATACCTGAAATTACTGTGGAATTTATTGCTTTCGGGTTTGGTTGGGTTGGTTTTCTGTAACTGATAATCTTTTCTGCCTCTTTCCAGATTGCCAGAAACTTCCATAGCCAGTTGAACAACTGGTTAATCATCCCTACCTCCTCTGGCTCTTTTTCTTGAGAACTTCAATGTAAATTTTTCTACTCTAAGCTATCAAATCCATAATTGGAACCTTATCATGGGATTTAAAACAGAATAACCATTTCTAATTGTCAAAAACCATTTTAAATGTCAATAATATTTGTTGATCATAACAAGGGAAACATTAATCTTTTCAAAGTACCATCTCTTATTTTTTGCTAAGTATGCCATTACTGTTTTCCACCTAGTTTTGGGACAAAGATGTGACCCGCATGCCCCCTTCCTGCTCAGAACCAGCACTATGCTCCTTGAGAATAGTAGAAGAATGTAAGTTCGATGCAGTTCACCACCCCAGCGGATGCTTCAACAGGTATTGTCTGGAAATTTTCAAGTTAAAAAAAAAAAAAAGGAAAGCAAAATGGGCCACAAGCCCTGGAAGTTGGGAGTTCACTCCTGGGCCTGCCACACTATAAAGGAAAATGAGTAAATAAGGCTATTTTTCACCTTCTACATAACAGACATCCGGAAATGCTGCTTTCCACCATTGGGACAGGGAGCAAGCAACAAGCAGGCCTTGTGTTTGTAACAGTGTATCGGTTGTACGGCCATGGGCACTTGATGGTGTAAAGGGGCTAGGCAGGGGAGTTGCTCTTCTCAGTGTTGGATTCTCAGTGTTGGATTCTCCCTGTCTCTCTCTGCCTGCCTGTGTATACGGTCCCCTGCCTCAGCATTAAGAGACTGCAAAATCCACCTGTAATGCCAGTAGGGCACCAGGCAGGTTCCCTATGATTCAGGCAGATGGGTAAGGATGAGTCTTAGAGCCCTCAGTGGCTCTAGGCTCAGTTGCTCAGTGGCTTTTTAAGGCTTTTAATGATCTTTCTGCAGTGAGGCAACCAGGTACAGGGTAGGAAGGAGGGTGGGTGGGGGGGAGGAGACTAGCACACCTCCTAGCCCTTGACAAATCTTCTTTTTGGGCTTTCTGGCGCCGTCTCGTGGCATCTGCTGCTGTTGCATCTGCCTCTGCTTCCGCTTCTTCCGCGCTCCTTCTTTTGCCTCTTCTTTTACCATTTCTGTCACACTCCTCTGCTTCTGTGACACTGCCCTTATGTAGTGTCTCTCCAGGCCCAGGTGTGCCCACTCACACACGCGCATACCACCACGAGGCACACATGCAGGACTGCAGGTGTCCATCATGAAATCCAATGGCAGTAGGGTGGAAAATCCTGATGCCTCTTTCATTTACACCACCCAAGGCTACAAATTCTCTATCATCTGCAAGAACTGAAGATAAGATAAACCTACCAGGCCTTGGATGGTTGCTCAACACAAACCATGTCATCTCACTGCTAAGTGACACTCACCTCTGTGTGTATCACACACTTATTCCTACTAACTATTAAAGGGCTGGCTTCTCAGATGATGACTTTTAAAGAAATCAGACCCATTTGAAGTCTTGTGTGGGGGAGTATCAAAATTACCTGCATTCTGACATGTTTTCTTGAGTGGGTAAAAAACAATTGAAATTTCAGCAAAGAATTAGGTGTGATATAGGAAATGGAGCTGATCACTTAGCTGCAACCCAATGTGAGAGAATAGTCTCAGAAAAAAATTTCATTTACGGGGTCGGGGGGTGGGGGGCGGTGTGTGTTTGTCAGCACCTGGAATACCACAGTCATTTCATCCCAGGGAAGAAATCAGGAATGGTTGGTGTCGTGGCAGGATGACCACAGGAGCACAGATTCACTGTGAAGCTGCACAGACTGGTCAAAAGGAAAAGAGTTCCGGAGACCTCGGTGGCTTTTTATGCTTTATAATGGTCTCTTGTAGGGAGGCAACCAAGTACAAGGCTGGTAGGGTAGCTGGAAGGCTGGCAGGCCTCCCAGTCCCGCCCCCCAGCCCCCCTGCAAATCTTTACTCTCTTGGGCTCTCTGGCTGCATCTCATGGCCTCTGCTTCTCCTCTATCTCTGCTGCTTCTGCTGTTCTACTGCTGCCACTGCTTTCTCTGCTTATAAGCCCAGTCTCTGGCCCAGGTATGCCCACTGACACACGCCCACACCCCACTCCTGGTGCCTGCCACCAGGCATGCGTGTAGGCCTGCAGAGGGCCATCACTGGGGGAAGGGCAGAAAAACCTGACAGTTCTCACTTACCCTACAGTTGATCTGAGGACACAGACTCTCGATTCATCTCATTCCATTTCAGCCCAGATGCCACTTCTTTTTCACCCACCAAAGTCCTTGGAAGTCTTTTATTGCCAGCTCTAATGCCTGTTCTGTCTTGGAACCTCAGTACTCTCAGCACAGATTCATCTTGTATTGGAATTCATTGCACAGCTGTCCCTAATCTTACTTGTGTCCATATTCCTAAGTTCTGCCCCCACCAGTATCTTGATAGACTCAAGTGGAAAATGAACAGCTGTAGAATGGAGTAGACTGAGCAACCACAGGGAAACCTAAGTTTTAGGGGAGCTTTCCATCATATGGAAAGCTTCCCAGAGAGGCTGTGGGATCAAAACTAAGAAAAAGAGGTGGGAAAGATACAAAATGTGAAATATTTCATCTGATCAATTTTAAGAAAATGAAGAGAGAAGTGTGATATAGTGGTGGAGACAGGACTTGGGGCTAAAATCTGAGTGAAATTTATAGATTCTAGTAAACCAAATCCCTAGAGGAAAGACAGAGCCAAAAAAATGTTAAAAACCTGGCTGCAAATTATACACATTTAAACCAAGAGGGGTAAGTTTGTGGGGTGAAGGAAAATAGAATAAGCTTTTCAAGGGTGATGAATTGTTTTACCATTAAAACAGAAAGGAAGCACACCTGGTAGAGTGTGCGGAGGGGAGCCAGTTCAGGCCTGGGGAGACACTGAGGCACAGCTAAGGTCTGCACAGGAGCACCCGATGCCTTGGGTTCAGATGTCAGGTCCACCAGACAGCTCTAAGCTTCCCCGCTTTTTAGGAGGCGCCGTGTCTCTCCCTCCACTCATTTACCTGAAGCAACCTCAGACTAAGGAATGGGAACTGGGATGTGCAACTGAGCCACCAGGGGAAGCTGTATAACATGGAAGGCAGGTGGGCTCAGGGGAGACACGTGAAGAAGGGCACACTTGCTTCTTAACTAAGGACTTGCACCAAGGATTTGGGGAACATGGGAGGAGACACATGCAGGAGAGACATGTAGAGACACTTGAAAGAGACATGTTGGGTATGACATCCAGGGCTGCTGACAATGGCAGTTGTTATTTTGATTTTCACTTTGACTTTGCTCCTTTTGTCCCAGTTTTCTGGGACCTGCTTCAGAACCTCTTTCCTGTGGTTCCCCACCAAAAGGTGCCTCAAACTTGTGACAAGATTTCAGGCAAGCAGCTCTGCTTCTAGTCAACCCTGTTTGGCTGGTCATTAACAGGGGTGGGTAATTTGGGATGTTTTATTTGGAATATTCTTTCTTCTTTTCTCTCTATGCACATTAATGCCATTAGATTTCTTTCGCAGTTCCCTTTGTCTTTGTGTACATGGGTGACCAGACCCCTTTAGCGTGAAAGTTTGGGGGTAATGGGGTACCTCTTAGTCAAGCTAACATAGCTGGCAGGTATGAAATGATTAATGGCCACTGCATGGTATTCTCATGAAGATGGAGGAATTGCCAATAATGATGCCTGGAGAAGAGTGTGCATGGCATTGTGTTATTTTACCGTATAAAATTAGAAAGATCTAGTTGGTAATTTATTTGGAACAATTAAGGAAACTTTAGTGATTACCTCATCAAATCCTCTGATTCCACAGATGATGAAACAGTGACATGACCTTTATAAATCACTTTAATGCATTTTATTATTTACTGGTCTCTTTGGCTCATTCTTTTTTCTTAAATATTTATTTATGCATACAAGAACTGGTGTGTAGGCCAGAGGTGTGGGGTGGTGAGAGGATTCACCAGAGACAGAGTGGGGAGCAGAACAGGCAGATCTAATGAAGTACACTGCTGACGGGAGCAGCAGGCGAGGCAGGAGAGGTCTGCTGCACCATGTGGGAAGCTTCCTGGCCGGGCATCAAACTCGTGCTGCAGTGGCTGCAGATAACTTCATAGGCTAAGACTTAACCTGTTGAGCCACCAGGGAGGTCCTTTTTGGGTCATTCTGTTTTTTTTTTAAAGATTTATTTATTTATGGATACAAGCTGGGGTACAGGCCAGAGGCGTGGGATGGCAAGAGGGCTCACCAGAGACAGAGTGGGGAGCAGAACAGGCAGATTGTCAGAAATACACTGCTGAGGGGAGCAGCGGGCAAGGCAGAAGAGGCCTGCCACGCCATGTGGGAATCTCCCCAGCCAGGCATCGAACTTGCGTCGCTGCTGCCAACAACTCTGCAGCGCAGCACTTAACCACTGTGCCACCAAGGAGGCCCTCTTTGGGTCATTGTTAAAGTACTTTTTATGTATTTAAATCTTGTCTTCCAGTATATTCTTGAACACAGGAACTTGTATCTTCACCTCATGTGGTCCTAACGGTGTTAGGCACACATAACAGAATTTAATAAGTGCCCTTTAAAAAAAAATCTCAAATTTAACCTAATGGCCACATTGAAATATTAGCAGTGAGTTTCTTTGATTTTTTCAATGCCTCTCTCATGGCCCTGGCAGAGAGGTCAGGATGAGGAAGTGTCGACAAAGGGAGGGAAGATTCAGAAGTGTGGCCTGGGGAGCAGGTTGTGATGAGTCTTGGCAGAGGGAAGGTGTATTTACCAAAAATGCTTAATGAACAGCAGGTCTTTTTTAAATTTTTATTTTTGAGATAACATTGGTTTACAACATTGTATGAGATTCAGAGATCTATGATTTAAGAGCTCTTTAGATGTACATTATCACACAAAACCCACCAGCAAGTTCCCCACAACATCTACTGCTTCCCGCTTCACTTCTCCCACTGTGCTTCCCCTCTGGGAGACTCAATTCTGCTGTCATGAATATAGGGCATGTTTTGTTTCTTCCACATGAGAGCAATCATCCATATTTGTCTTTCTTATTCTGACTTATTTTGCTTAGCATAACCCCTTCTAGTTCCATTTATGTATCA
Source organism: Scalopus aquaticus (assembly GCA_004024925.1). Lineage (NCBI taxonomy): Eukaryota > Metazoa > Chordata > Mammalia > Eulipotyphla > Talpidae > Scalopus > Scalopus aquaticus. The sequence continues at coordinate 6,341 of PVIJ01007463.1, read as the reverse complement.
CAAATGGCAAAGATCTCATTTTTTTTTCTGATTAGTATTCAGTTGTGTAAATACACTGCATCTTCTTAATCTACTCATCTATCACTGGGCAGTTACATTGTTTCCATGACTTGGGTATTGTAATTGGTGCTGCAGTGAACATAGACGTATATACACACATGTATATATCCCTTCGAACTAGTGTTTTTGTGTTCTCTGGGTCAATACTTAAGAGTGGAATTGCTGTCTCATAGGGCAGATCTATATTTAATGTTTTGAGAAACCTCCACACAACTTTCCACAGGGGTTGGACAAGTCAACATTCCCACCAGCAGTTAAGAGAGCTCTGTTTTCTCCATATCTTTCCCAATGCTTGTTGTTTCTTGACAGCAGATCTTGAGGAGTCTTAGTGATACAGTGAAGGAAAGGCACTAAAACCGGCCAAGGCACTGCCCAAATTGCTTACTGGTCACTATCCTAGTTCTCTACCCGTGCGCACAATTGCAAGACTACTCAGGCTCAGAGAACAACAACAATGGGATTTATTTAACAAACCAGAGAAAAACAAAGGGTTACCGAAGCCAAAGAATGGCCGTTTACCTCACTCAAAGCAATATCCAGTCTTTTAACACTTTTTGCTCTGCTCACGTATTCACGTATTCATGTGTTCATCTAGTCTCTGGTTTTTCACGCCACGGTGGATTTATTTGGAACTCTTAGGAGCTATTTCTTTGATCGTACTCAGTCTAGAAGCTTTAATCTCTATGCATTTAAAATTTCATTAAAATATATCCAGTAGTTCAGGAGCTGTGTGTGTTTTATTGAATGCTTATACCATTCATGCGGTGGCACAGAAAATAGCCGGCCCAAGAAGTGTTAAGTTCCAAATAAGAAACAGCGAAGGCAGCGTCTTCTTCACCACTAATAATGTGGAGCTCCTCTTCCAAACAATAAGCCACGTGTCCAAGATGGAGTCTTCCTGCCTCTGGAGACATGCAGCAGCCAGGCTGTAGGCCAGGTTCCAACTCATGAGCACAGCGCAGGACACAACTGGAGATACTCCCAGAGCCGCCATGGTGCCACAGCACAGCACCAGGCTAGCAACACTAAAAACAGCAACTACTGTGGCCAGACTGCACTCATGCATTTTAAGAAGGCGCCTGCTCTGGGCCTTTGCCTTATTTCCTCGGCTGCCACAGTAACAAAACCAGGAGCATTTTCTGTCGCTCTGCTGCTTGCAAAGCCTTCAAACTTTTCCTCTCGAAGATTGGTGAGGTGGGGGCCCAAGTCTCTGGCCCCAACCTCACTAAACACTTTGTGTGCCGGTGCCCTTTAAATTTATCAGCTCTTGGGGCCGGCCATTTTCTGTGTCACTGCATGAAAGGTATAAGCATTCAGTAAAACACACACAACTCCTGAACTACTGGATATTAAAAAAATTGTAGTATCTCTCAAAAAACACCTTACACTTTCACCAAAACAATATGTAAAGCTTCTAGACTGAGTACGATCAAAGAAATAGCTCCTAATAGTTCCAAATAAATCCACCGTGGTGTGAAAAACTGGAGACTAGATGAACATGTATTAATACTTGATCGGCCACCTGATACTGGTGACAAAAACTTACACTAATATGTGAGCGGACCACAAAGTGTAAAGATTCCAAAAACATTCAGTCTAGAACATCTGGGGGGCTCAAAAGCTCCTGGAGGCTGATTCAATCTTAGCGGCTGCATCTCCTGGCGCTGGATGTCCTCCTCTAAATCATGGCAGCTAAATCTCCTCCTTCAGCTTCTTCTTTTGTCCCTTTTCTATTTCTAATTTAACTTTCACCCCAAATTGCAATACCTTTTAGCATTCTCCCTGGGGCTATCTATCCTCATCAGCTGCCCCCTCCAGGGGGGCACCACCTATACCAGACTTTGACCCCAACCCCAGTTACATTAGCAGTTAGCAGGAAGGTGTATTTACAGAAAATGTTTGAATACAGCAAACAGACGAGACACCAAGTATCGCGCAGTGCACAGTCCATACTTTTCAGTGGCCTCTCTTCAGTTGCAGCAACTGATTCCATAAACATGGAGTCCCTGCCTTTGTGTTGCTCAGAGCCAGTTGGAGAAACAGACATATCAACAGCCTCACAAAACAACCCACCATAAAAGGAGGCCCTGCAAGGCCCTGGAGCCTAGAGGTTAGATGGAAGCCTTGAATCTGGGGTGACAGCTATCATTGCTATTAACCAAACATGAAAGGACCAGTCTGAACTGCATTTCACTAAACTATTTGTGAGGGATTTGAGACTGACCAATTTTCTCTACAAGGAAAAGAGAGTTAAAAAAAAAAAAAAAACAATTTCAGAGGTTATAATTCTGAGGAGCAAACCAATTCATGAAAAGTAGTTGTACAGTAGGTTATTACCACACAGAGTATCACTCTACAGGTCATTACTCATTTCAAAGTGATACCAGGCAAATGGGGCTTTAAAGTTGGCCAAAGGCAATGAGTGCCCAAATTGCTTACTGGTCACTATCTTGGTTCTGCACCAGCGCGCACAATTGCAAGACTACTCAGACTTAGGGAACAATAACAATGGGATTTATTTAACAAACAGGGAAAAACAAAGAATTACTGAAGTCAACATATTTCATTTACCTTACTTAAAGCAATGTCCAGTCTTTTTAAGTCCCAGAAAAATAACAAAGGTGGTGTCTTCCTGCCACTGCTGATGTGGAGCTCCTCTTTCAAACAATAGGCCACATTTCCAAAATGCCGTCTTTCTTCTGTAGACGCGCAACAGCCACAGTGTAGGCCAGGTTCCAACTCATGAGGATGACACAGAACACAAATGGAGATACTCCCAAAACTGCCATGGTGCCCCAGCACAGTACCAGGCCAACAACACTGTAAACAGCAACTACAGCAGCCAGACAGCCCATCAGACTGCACTCACGCATTTTAGGAAGGCGCCCACTCTGGGCCTCTGCCTTCTTCCTTTGGCTGCAGTAAAAACAAAACTGGGAGCATTTTCCATGGCTCAGCTACTTGCAAAGCCTCCAAAGTCGCTGGCCCCAAAGTCACTGAAGATTCCAAAAACGCTCAATCTGAAACTCTATATCCCAGCGGCTCAAAACTTCTGGCGTCTGATTTCCAAACTCTCAATCTTCGTGGCTATATTTTCTGTCACTCCTTTGTCTTTTCCTACATACTGGCGACTCATTTTTCTTTTCCTACATCATGGCGACTGATTCCTCTATCCCTACATCATGACGACTGCTACTTCTTTTTCTACATGATGGCGACTTAATCTCCTTCTCCTTCAGTCCCTTTTATTTCTTATCAGAAACTCCACCCCAAACTGCAAACGTAGCATTTTCCCTAGGGCTTTCATTCTCATCAGCAGAGCACTCCAGGGGGTACCACATTTACTGGACTTTGGACTCAGCCCGGTTATAAAAGGATGTTCCTCTTTCTACTGGAGACAATGGATGCCCACCTCTGCAGATGCATTTGGCCCTGCACGCCTCTTCTTCTCCTGATTCCTGGGTAAAGCTCCAGCCTCCACACTGTCACTCCCCTGCTACAATGACAGGTGTCTCTGGTTTTGGCAAGGCTGCCATTATACTCAGCAGGGTGGTAGCTGCAGCAGCCCTGAGACCCAAGTCCTATGCAGCAGAACCCACAGACTGTGGCTTTCCCAGTGCCCAGAGGTAACTGGTAACAATCCAGAAGTACAGGAGCAGTACTTCTGGGATTGTTCTGGAGGACTCTGAGATGCAGTGGTGCCACACAGCATCTCTGAAGATGTCCCACATGGTCAAGCAGATAGCCACGCTGCTTATGAACCTGTGGTCAGCTTGAGAAGAACCGCCTTTCGTTTGTTTTTCTTCTTTGTCTGCCTCGATTCTCCACCCCATTTTGCTTTCACGGTATTGAAAACATTATCTTGGAAACTTTGCTCCGATCAACCTGTTTCTAGGCCTGCACTTCTCTCTCTAGGTATGTTTGTCTTTTTCTCAAACAAGTCATCACACTTGATGCCACGAATAATGGATAAGCCCAGCATGTGAACCTCTTCATGAGATGCCTCTGAGACATTCTTGAAAAGAAATTTTTCACCCAGCCACCTGACTTCCACTTCCAGGGGAATACAGGCTTAAAAGTAAAAATAAAGAACATCATTAGGAAACAGTCAATCAGAAAAATGTACAATTTTCTATAAATCCCCTGACTTGTACTTTTCAGAAGCTAATGTCATAAGTCAAAACCAAACAGAGGTTAAGGTGAGGAGGATTTTCCAAATTAACCTCCAGCTAGAATCCACAAAACTTGATTTAATCTTTAGGGACAATTGGCAAAATTTAAATATGGTTATGTGATTGTAGAATTGATACAGGGAAAATGAGGAGCTTTAAAATTGCCAAAGGCCAGTGCCCCAGTTGCTTACTGGTAACTATATTGGTTCTGCACCCATGCGTACAATTGCAAGACTACTCAGGCTTAGGGAACAATAACAATGGGATTTATTTAATAAACAGGGAAAAGCAAAGAATTACTGGAGTCAACATATGGCCGTTTACCTTACTTAAAGCAATGTCCAGTCCTTTAAGTCCCAGAAAAGTAACAAAGATGGTGTCTTCCCGCTGCTGCTGATGTGCCGCTCCTCTTCCAAACAATAGGCCACGATTCTAAAATTGTGTCTTCCTTCTTCTACAGATGCACAACAATCAGACTGTAGGCCAGGTTCCAACTCATGAGGACAACACAGAACACAACTGAAGATGCTCCCCAAACTGCTGTGTTGTCCCAGCACAGCACCAGGCCAATAGCACTGCAAACAGCAGCTACAGTGGCCAGATGGCCCAACAGACTGCACTCAGGCATTTTTAGGAAGGCTCCCGCTTCGGGCCTCTGCCTTCTTCCTTCGGCTGCAGTGAAGACAAAACTGAGAGCAGTTTTGTCACTTGGCTACTTGCAATGCTTCTAAAGTTGCTGGCCCCAAAGTCACTAAACATTCAAAAACGTTTCTTCTTTTCCTACATTATGGCGACTGCTTCTTTTATTCCTTCAGCATTGCGACTGCCTCTTTCATTCCTACATCATGGCGACTGAATCTCTTTCTCCTTCAGTCCCCTCTTATTTTTCATCAGAAACTCCGCCCCAAATGCAAACTTAGCAGTTTACCTGGAGCTATTCATTCTCAACAACAAACCCCTCCAGGGGGCACCACCACTACCGACTTTGGACTCAGCCTGGTTACAGAATGATTATTGACTTTCTTAGGTGTGATAATGAAGGAGGAAGCTAGGAAATGGGTATAGGCAGTCAGTCAGGAACAGGGTGCCCCTAGCCACTAAGTCCATTTGTCAGCCTAATTGGAGAACATTTGTGGACCAGGAGGGTGCTGCCCCCACCCCCCACCCCAGATGCAGTAAAGAGTGAAATGTTCAGAACACCAACGCAAAGCTAGTTTCGGAAAGGTAGATAGACCAGGTAAGGTGGGTAATCTCAGCAGAACTTGGTAGCCTAGGAGACCCTGTGGACCCAGCCAATCAACAAGAGACACAACGTGGAGATAACCAGTGGCCAATCCCTCACTCCTTGCCCACTATACCCATATAAACACCGGTTTCCTGCCCCCTCAACAGCTACCCACCTGTGATCCCTCTCCACTCACAAAGCTTTCCTATCCTTCCTATCTATGAATAAGTCTCTTGTTTTTCTGTAGCTTTGGTCTCGACCCTGAATTCTTTCCTTGCCAAAGATAAGAACTGAGAAAAAACCCACCTATGGTCCTCGGACTCTGGGCCTATTCCATTACTGAAACCCCAATTCATTAATGGCATTGTAATTATGTGGGAGAGTATCCTTATTCTCAGGAAAGTCACACTGAAGTTCACAATATCATATTGAAAACTTATTTTTAAAAAGTGGCATGTGACCATGTATATCAGGGGAGAATGAGGGCAAGAAGGGGGGAAAACAAATATGCAAAAGCTTTAAATTAGAATATAAAATATGTAAACAAAAACCTAAAAGCTTTAAAGAAGATGGAAGGCATTTGTGGTTCTAATTCTTTCAACATTTTTTTTGATAGTTTCATGGAGTTTTATTTATTTATTTTTTTTCTTTTAGCATTTTTTTGGTTTATATTTATTTATTTATTTATTTATTTTTTATTGTTATTTATGTCTTTTACATTTTGTATTCCCCTTGGGCAGCCCACCACCAATTCACCTGTGATCCATCTCCATGGTCCCCTGTATTCTCCTCTCTTCCATTTTATGCCCTTATCCTCCCCCCCCACCCCCACCCCCCCACCGCTGAGTGTCTCTCTCCCACCCAGCCTCCCTATAGTCCTGTTA
>PVIJ01007462.1:0-82384 GCA_004024925.1 Scalopus aquaticus | reverse complement strand
TAAAAAAAAAAAAAAAAAAAAAAAGAAGTACCCTGTCAAAATGAGACAGAGCTAGATGAAATTAGGTACTTAGTGAGAAGAGCAGATTATGCCTTTGAAGCAGCAGGACGAAATGATGGAGTACCTCAAAGTAATTCACAATCAAGTAAGTTCAGAGGAGAAAGTCTCAAAGATAAACTGTCGAATTAACTGCTTTGTGTTGCACCTTGGATAGAAGGCTATTTAAAAAAAAAATATGTGCTGGATCTTATAAATTGAAACTATTAGTAATGATGCTGATATTTTTAATTATGTAAATGGAGCTAAATATTAATTATTGCTTGGGGGACAACACTAATAATGAATTATTAGAAATAGCATTTGATAATCTTCCGGAAAATGGTGAATAAATCTCAGTATATTAGACATTGCAGAGGATACAAATAATATAGGAAGAGAGTTCCCATTCTGTGTGCTGAACATTATTTAATGATTATAACCATAAGTGGGAATTATTTGTCCTTATACTACACATGGGCAAATGACACTCAGACAAGTTGACTAATATGTTTAATGTTACATATAAAGTAGGACATTAAATGGAAATTAAGCCTAATGCCTGTTTACATTTTTATTATTCTACTCTGAAAACCCACAGTACAAAACAGAGTATAATAATCACCAATATCCTTGTAACAGTTAACATGCAAAGGAATTATATTAGCCATATTCCTAGCGCATGATAACCTCATGTAAGAAGCATGTTAGTGAATGAGTCACACATTCAACATATTGATCTTTAGAACATTTTTAATATTACTGAGCTAATACCATCAGGATGTTCCCCTCATTATGCCCTTGTTTTGCCTGAATTAGCTTGTTTTTGCCAGAATGGTTACCTCCATTCTCTATTTTCACATCAATTGAGGAGATTTGTTGCAGAGGGTCATATTTTGTCATCAAATCTGGAAATTCTAGTCACTCAGGAGTGAATTATTTAAGGTCAAATTTGAAAAATGTTTCAAATTTTTGCTTTGAATCTTCAGACTCAAAAACAAAATTTTACAATGTCCAAAGTTACTCAAGAGGGATAATTGCAATCTTTAAAAAAACAAAACGAGAAGAGAATGCATCCAAATCTACATAACATTCACAAGGGGTTATTAATGTTTCCCTTAGCAAGCTAAAAGTATGGTTTCAAATGCCCTTGAGGAAAACCGTTAAAAAAACTGGAGGATGGGTGTAGACCTTCGTCTATTTTTTTACCTCCCTAAAAATTCTCTATGATTTTCTTACAAAGAAGTGCTGGAAAAGATAACACTACAAATTGAATTATTCCTGGCTTTTTAAAAATTTATTTGTACATGGCGTGTGCTGAATAAAATGTTGGGGGGGGGAAGTGAAATATATGAGGGTCTAAGACTGTTGTGAATACCTACTTGGAGGAAAATCCTATGGAACAGGAAGGCATATTGACTTGTCACATGAATTACTTTATAAAATCTGGAAAGGTGAGGATCCTAGAAGTTGCTTCTTTGGGAAGTTTCATAATGTAAACATTTGGGTTTATAAGTAGAAAAGAAGAGCACGCTAAGAATTTTACTTCCAATTCAACATACTAAGTCTGTTTTTTAAAATCAGATATAAACAGTGACATAGTTTGTGCTAGGTAAGAAAGTAATTCAAAACATAACACTTAACTCACACTTAACTAAATGTACCATTATAGAGTAAATGAAGTTGTCAGATTTTTCCTCCCTCCCATTAATGAGAGGCCCCTGCGGTCCTACCTACACGCGTGCCTGATGGCAGCACCTGGAGTGGGGGTGGGTGTGCGTGAGTGGGCGCACCTGGGCCTGGAGGCTGAGGCTCTAAGAGCAGAGTCAGCAGAGGGCCTGTGGCGGGGTGCAGCAGAGAGTAAATGAGAGAACGCCAGGGAGAGTAAAGATTCACCAGGGCTTGGGAGGCCTGCCAGCCTCCCAGCCCTGGCCTACCTGCCTGCTCTGCACCTGGTTGCCACTCTACAAATGTTGTGGAAAAACATTAAAAGCCTGCAAAAGCCACAGAGAGCTCCAAGACTTCTTTACCCATCTGCCTGGGTCATAGGAAACCTGCCCTGTGCCTTGCTGGCACCACAAAATCATCTTGAGAGGTTAGTCTCTTCATTTCGTTTTGGGGTCTGTGATATTACCTACATGAAACAGTTGCCTTCAAATTTAAATGAAATCATCCATGTTTACTAATGCATACCAGTAGGCCTGGCACACAGTGCTTAAAAATTATAGTGATGATGGTTTTGATGAAGATCATATTCTCTTAGAACTCAAGATGTCTTCATAGCTATGATCTACTTTTCTTTAAGTTACTAAAAAGTAAGTAGTAACCTCATTTTCTGATAAACTTGGAAAGATTTCACAAAACTAAAGAAGGAAACATTTAATTTTTATAAGAACAGTAAAAATTAAGAACAGAGAAGGGGAAAAAATGTAATTTTTTTTGCCTTGGTATATTCAGTGTTGTGTTATTTTCCCTTTAAAATTAAGAGAAAGAGTAAAGGGCCTCCCTGGTGGCGCAGCGGGTTAAGCGCAATGCTGTGGAGCTGTCGGCAGCTGTGGTGCGAGTTCGATGCCTAACTTAGGCCATTCCCACATAGCGCAGCAGACCTCTCCTGTCTCACCCGCTGCTCCCCTCAGCAGTGTATTTCCGTTGATCTGCCTGTTCTGCTCCCCATTCTGTCTCTGGTGAACCCTCTCAGCGCCCCATGCCTCTGGCCTGTACCCCAGCTTATAAGCATAAAATAAAATAAACCTTAAAAAAAAAAAGTAACAAAGCCTTCTGTGTATGCTACTGTAAGTGGGAGTATTTAGTAGATGGAGAATACAGGATCACAGATGATTTAGCCTCAGATGGCAACAAAAGTGTTTCATTAAACCTCCAAGGTCAAGTCTGAATCTTTTTCATTTTTACTTTGTTCTATTTGACAATGGCACATTACAAATACTAATGAAATTTAAAGGGTAAGAAAAGGGGGAGGGGCGTGGTACTAAATTAGATCAAATGATCTATGCACTTCCTAAGAAAAGTGAACTCCTAAATGTTTTTAACTTTGCTAAGGTTTTTTTTTTTTTATTTCATTTTGTTTGTTTTGTTATTTTTTTAGTTTTAACCAAAAGTTTGCAGACTTGATAATCCCCCACTTGGGACTTCAGGGACATTACTAAGGACTCCCCAGTTATTTCTAGGGATTGCCAGAGGAGATCTTCACCTGTTCCTTCAAATCTTTCTGTCAGCTACAGCCTGTTAATACAGATTTTTCCCCTCCTACTTTGACTTTCTTGATCTTTAGATTCAAAAAGATTGTGGTAACCTGCCATTACCACAACCTCATGGCAATGCCAATATCCATGCCAAGGGAAACTGCCTTTCACTTTTGTGTCATTAGTGCATAACTAAAAGGCACCCGGAGACCCCAAAATGAAAGGATTGTAATCTCTAAAGTCCAGTCCAGTCATCTGCTACATAGAGACAAAAGAAGAAGACTCTTAGTGTATAAGATCTTTAATAGAATTATTTTTTGTAAAGAGGGAAGAGAAGGAAGGATATCCTAGTAATAGCATTCCCAATAAAAAAACCCAAATTACCCATCCCCTGGTGGGCAAATACCAACCCAAGCAATTGGCCTGAAGAAGTGTCCACTGAGGTTCCAAAGCTTGCCACAAGTCTTAGGTAAGGTAGGGTAAATGAAGTGCCACCCTCCCACCATTAGCATCAATTATTGACACCTATGCTTACACACGTGCCTGATGGGTGCACCTGAGCCGAGAGACTAAGCCTAGAAGGGAAGTAGCAGAGGACAGAGAACAAAAGGCGGGGGAGGACCATATGGTAGAGTACAATAGAGACCAGTGGAAAGACCTGGAGAATGCCAGGGAGCTCAGAGAGTGAAGATTTGCCTGGAGCTAGGAGGCCTTCCAGCCCCTACCCTAGGTCCCCTGCCTGCCCTGTGCCTGGTTATCTCACTAAAATGGTGCAGAAGGATCATTAAAAGCCTGAAAAAGCCACTGAGGGCTCCAGGACTCCTCTTTTTCCTGTCTGCTTGGATTATAAAAAACTTGTTCTGTGCCTTGCTGGCACTACAGGTAACTTCTGCTGGGAAACATCAAGAAAGCAGTAGGCAAGGGACAAAAATGGTGGGCAGGGGACCAAAGGGGCAAAATAAAGGTGTAAATCAAGATGACTGTCATTTTCCTCACAAAGGAGAGCCTTCCTATGTGTCTCTCATCCATGTGTCTCTTTCCAAGTTCCCCCAATTCCCTGGGTGCAAGTCAAAGCTGGAGAAACAAGAGTGCCAAACCCAATTGCCTTGGGTGTTCTATGCCTCCCTGGCCTCTCAGCTCGGCCCCCGGTTCCCAGCAGCTAGTCCAAGGTGACTGCATGTAAGTGGGGGCAGGAAACACGGTCCCTCTTCTCCTAGTATTAGGGTTAAAGTGCTGGAACAATGTTGATTTAGGTGCAGGAAGAGTATAGGGTAAACGAAGATGCTCAGGTTTTTATGCTGCTGGCCTCTGTGGCTATCTCCTGAGGCTCTGAATGTGCTAATGCAGGAGGTGTTTGGGAGTGTAGCCGCGGAGCATGGGTGCCTGATGGTGGACACTTGGAGTACTATGTGGGCATAAATGGGCGTGGCTGAGGCTATAAAGGCAGCGTCACTCAGAATGGCAGTGGGGGTGAAGGGCTTTGAGAGGACAAGCTATGGGCTGTGAGAAGACGCCCAGAAGAAAGGGTTTATAGAGGTCCGCAGGGGGGGCCCAAGTTGCCTTCTCCCTGCTGGCTTGTTTCCCCCTGCGTACTATTAAAAAGTCTGTGGGGATGGTGCCAAGGTTGCCAACATTTTCTTTTAAGCTGTCTGAACCAACAGTGAACCTACCCGGCCTGGGATGATTGCAGAACAAAGAAGGAGAATGTTTTCACCAACTTCTAGAGATACATTCTTATATGAGACCTTTCACAAAGTCTCCAAAGAATCATTCCTGCCTATCTGGCTCATATTCCTCACCTACAGACAACCATTTCTAAGGAAGACATATGCCAAACATGCGACCCTTGCTGACAGTGAAGAATGTGTGCTTGTTGTTATCTCATAAGCTGTATCCCTTTCCACCACCCCTCCCTCTTAAAAGGAGGCAGGGTTTCAATTAGAAAGTTGGCACTTAGCTTGACTAAGACTTAGGGTGACTTAGGCAATCGATCTCTTTTAAACTATTCTTAATGCCTTCTTACTTTAGGCATCAGTGCTTAAGCAGGAATTTTCAGTGGTTCCTTAAAAATAGACTAAGTTTATCTTTGTCACCTTCTTTTCTCCATCTCTTATCCTTCCTTCCCCTCTGGATAAATCAGGAACATCTTTGTGTTCAGTGTCTGAACAAGGTGCTCCTGCGTCTTCTGGCTGTCCAAACAGCTTCATATCATTTCTTACTCTTCCAAAGCAAAAGAGCCCTCACTTCAATCCTTGACAAGCTTGATATTATTCTGATGTTCATAATTCATGGTAAGAGATAACGGATAAGGGAAGGTTGATGTTGCTGTGAGCTATTTTTATTTAAAATATTTGCTAGCCCAAGTAAATTTCTGCTTGAAGAACATCTGGAGAAAGTCATCTTGCCCATTTTTAAGATGAAAAACAATAAGGAATTAAAATTTTGTATGATACCTTTCAAGTTAGGTTCTTATTTCATCTGATGGTATAACACTTGGGTCATAATAAAAAAGACAGATAATGGTTTTTAAATGTAAAATTCAACAAAATGTTGAATTTAGAAACCTAGAAATATTTTTAAAAGGCTATCATTATAAAACAAATATATTTTTTAACAATATTAAAGGAAACAATGTCTAGTTACCTTTCTCAATCCTTAATTATATTTAATACTTTTTAAATTTAAATCTAATTTCTCTTTTGGCATGTAAGTTTTCTAATAAATGCCAACTGAAAAAATGTGTATTGTTAAGTATTAAAATTCCTTCATACAGTGGATGAATAATCACTTGTTCTTTAATCACCAGAGACCAGCAATTGAGATCTAGATTTCCGTCAGTGGGCAAATTTCCCTCTTAATATTAACTTGGTCATAAAAGAGATAATTAAGACAGGACTTTTGAGGCCATCACTCTATTCATAACCATAAAGAATTTTATAGTCAGGAAAACATTTATCTGATAACTGAATTTATCCAACTCTAGACATTCAAAATGGGTAACAACCCATGTAGGCTTGGAGTCAAGAACCAACACAGGGAGGCAGACTGAGAGAAAGAAAGCCCTGAAGTAGTTGTCATGTGGGAGGCATGCAGTCACAGTGCAGGGCAGTGGAGACCTTTCATGCAAGCAGCTGGAACAGAATCGGCTAAGAGTTCAGCATAACTTTTCTTCTAATTCAGAAGTTTTCTTGAGGGATATCCAAATAGTGTATATAGACAACAAACATTAATAAGACTGCTTAGAAATTCAGTTAGATATTTGGTTTAAGGAGGAGGTACAAATTAGCCCTAAGGGACTGGATACTGATTTTTATTTGAAATTTGCCTGATGTTTTATGAAAAAATGAAATTATAAAGGTATATTTAAAACACATTTTCAAATATATTCCAATGGTTATATGGAAAATACACAACTTAGTGCTAGCTGATGGGAATGTAGTCCACTTTCCACAATAGCTATCTATTTGGATTTTGAAAATTACCTCATTTTTTTCAATGTATTCATTTATAAAAGGTGTTTACATGGCCTACTGTCCTCAGGGAGATGTGCAGCTTTAATGAGGAGGCACAAACAAAAACTCATTAAAAATTCAGTGCTAAAAAAATGTAAAGGAAAAATAAGATAATCTGGTATTAATAATATGATGGGAAACAATGTCCACAGAAAGAATTCCACATTTAGTTAACACATTGTATGTGGGAAATGTATTTATATGTTTTACTTTGACTGGTAGTAGCAAACTACCCACAAACAATGTGTTAATAAAGGTAGCTTAGAGTAGAGACACCCAATGAAAGATCTGATCAGCATACATGAATATTCTTTTGTTGGTTTGAGAGATTAATCCCAGATTATAGTCACTTTTCATTGCCTTTAAAATGCAAATTTACTCTTGATTTCAGGTCTTCAGTTGCTCTGTGTTCTTACCTTCTTATTAATGACTAAAGTGGTTGTTTCTATACAGCAGTGTAGAGGAAGTGAGATTATTTTCTGGATAGTTGCAATGACCAATGGAGCAATGCAACAGGGCAAACCTATAATAAATACACTGAACTCTGTGGAAATCAGCTTGCCCAACCCTTATCTAGCATATATTGTTCCTGAAGGGAAGAAAGAAACCAGCAGCTCTTGAGTAACTGCCCCAGGTCAGGGAGTGTGCTCACCTCAAATAATCCTGAGAGCCATTTAAAGAAGATGATCCTCTTTAAACTTTGGGGGAGTGAAACTCTACTGAGGTTCTGCAGACCAACAGTCAGTCTTCTGAAATCACTTTAAAAAATCTTAACTGTGGCTATTTTACAGGAAAAAAAAGTACTGGTCAAAATAAACAGAGTTTATTTCATTCCTATACTAGTGCCAGCAATAGGGGAGATGGCACAACTCAAATCTGGACACTCAAATCTACAGAGACAGAAGTGAGGAGGGTGTTTTATGTCCTGGGGTGAGCTAGTAAAAAAGTACTGAAGGACAATAGACAATAGGAGCGATACCAACCAATGATATGTGAGAAGCACATTGAGTTATTTCTGAGTTTACAAATGATTTTCTCTAAGATTATGTTGGCGGGGGAGAAAGGACGTCTGCAACAAACTCCACAGGAAGGTTTATGGACCCCCACCTCAAGCCCAGAGAGATCCAAGACCCCTAGGGCTACGAATCCCAGAATTCCATCATCATCCAGAAGAGAGGATTACCAGAAACTGAGGGGTGGAGTTAAGCTGACATGTTGGCTATATCACAAGGGCTTTTGACCTTGGGGGTCTCTTGCTTCTCGCCGGGCTACAGCGTGTCATTGGGGTTTCCAGCTCTTCCGATCTGGAAGGACGTATTTGGAGATTTATCTCTCTCCCTCACTTTCTCTTTTGTCCCCGGGTTATTCATTTTTTTTATTTCCCTTCCTTTTGTAAATAAACCCTTTTATTAACCTTTTTGTGAGTGCCTGCAATTGTTCTTATTATAAGTCCTTTTTAAGCGCACCGGTGAGAACCCACAGTCAGGCACCCCATTGTATATCGGGGTTGCCCTGTAACAATTACACTGTTACAGCGCAGGGAGAGGGGCAACCCAGAACCCCCAAACCTGCCAGTTCTAAATAGGTGCTGCCATCCACCGCATCAAGATAAAACATATAGACCTCTAATGGAAAGGAACTTTGATATAATTAGTGTGCAATACAGAAAAGAGAAAGAATATAGTTTTCAAATCTAGCACTCAAAGCTGCTCATCCCCTTGTGGATAAAATCCACCCAAGTGGTATTGGCCCAAATCTAAAGCACCTACTGGTGGGGACCCATAGAAAAGGGTCAGAAACAGTCAGATAAGTCTGGGAGGAAAAGAGCAAAATCAAGATCAAAGCTGCCATAGTTAACCTCCCGCAGGTCTCTCACCCACATCTCTTTTTGCCAGTCCAGGACCAAAAAGCCAGTGTAGTTTCTTAACATGTCTCTCTGCCCCTTGTGGCTCCTTCAGGTCACCTTCTGGCTCTCCATCTTCTTTTCCTTCCTTCCCCAGTCTTTCTAGCTTCTTCTCTTCTCTCCTTAGCTCCACCCTCCCTTGGGTGGGACAGGGACCTGGAACTTCCTCTTTCCCTGGGGGCCACCCTGTTACAGCACCATCTCTATTTGCTACTTTGGGGCCAGTCCAAGTTTGGCTCCGATTCTCCCACAGAGACTAGAAGATGGGGTGATGTCTCCTTGAGTGTTTAAATTTCAGTAGTGGATAGTAGGCCCCAAGAAAGACACTTGGTCTGGAAAACTGACAAGAGGCTAGGAAAAGAATTGCATACATTTCAAATGAACTGAGGAAAAAAAAAAGCAGTTTTTGTAAAGTAAATGCTCAAAGAAATGGAGGATAGAGACCATAGTCAAAAAGAAGTGTTATAAAGTTTAATCCAGCTTGGAGAACACTGAGACTGTCTTGTATAAGTCACACTTAATAATTGCCAGGAGAAATATAAACAAAACAAAACAAACCTAAAACCCAAACCAAGATATCTCTTGGTCCTTGCTCGGAACGAACAAATTTGAAAATCAGTTTAGTGATACTGGTTCATTTATACTACTGTGGTAAAAAATATATAGCATGAAACCTGTCTTCTTAACAATATTTTAATTTTAAAGTACAGTATTAACTTTATACATATAGTAGTACAGTAAATTTTGAGAACCTTTTCATCTTGCATGATTGAGATTATAGTCCATTAGAAAATGTGATAGATTCTTAAAATGGAATATTATATAGTCCTCAAAAATAAGGAAATCCCATCATATGCTACAATATGGATGAACCTGAAGAACAGTATGCTAGGTGAAATAAGTCAATCACAGGACCAATACTGCTTAATTCCTTGTAAATAAGGTCTTTAAACTGAACACCAATATTTTAAAAAAATCTGCTGCAGACAATTGGAATGTAGCTTGAGAATTAAGTGCAGATGTTTGCCCCATAACATCACATTCCAAAATTCCCTTGACTGAGTGATGAAGATATTCCTTGTCTACCACTATGGAACCTTGCCTTTATGGTATTTTGATTGACAAGGATAATTTTAGATGAGGTGATGGTATATAGTTATTTCAGTTTTGGTGAAGATGTAATCTGTGAGTACTTAGTTTTATAAATATGCTCTAGAGATGGTACTGGTTACCAACTCCTGTCTATTCTCCTTTTTGTCTTATATATTCTCAGCTTTGTTTGGGCAGTGACACACTCAGGAAAAGCAGATCTTTCATGGATTCAGGAAACGAATAATGATTGATCAAAAACAAGTAAGGTGTTTTCCCCTTTGCTGAGTCATTCCTTTAGAAGTAAACATGTCCCAGAACTGGTAAATAAAATGTAAGAAAAATGTCCTGGGATGCTACTGGGCAGGGTTTTTCTCCCTAGTGTTAAAAAAAAAAAATAGTGAGAAATCTTGTTCTTTCCCTTCACTTTGGATGGATTAGTAAGTGGTGCTTACAGCTGAGACAGCCATCTTCAGCCAGTAGGTGGCGTGCTGAATGACAGAAAAGATTCTTCTGAAGATGGCAGAGTGGGTAGTTTGGGACTTAATTATGTCTTCATGTTACTGTATCACACGTAGAATCACCAACTTCCATATTACTTTGTGTGTAAAGTTTCTTTTTCTCACTAAATCAGTGTTAGCTTATTATTTTACTTAAAATTGAAAGCATGTGCTTAATAATATGTCATAACCTGGTGAGCAGAAACTGAGACTTATGAAGGGGTTGAATAAGTCATCAATAAGAGAGAAGAAAATGCTCTTTTTACATCTTTGTCATAGCCAGAATTCATCTCTCTTACATAACTTAATTGTAGGAACACTTGTTAGAGATTCTCTTGTTTTAAAATTATTAATGTGTGTGTCTCTCTTCCCTATTGCACTGTGATCCCCTGGAGGGTGAAGGCTATATTCTATTTATCTTGGAAATGTGGGTAGGATTAAACATGTCTTTAAAAAACACTCTATAGGACAAATGTCAAGAAATCTCCTTAATAGGGTCTTTGTAGCCTCAACATTATCCTGTCAATACTTGAATTGTTAGGCTTAGGTAGAATAATCAATAGAGAAAATCCCTGTAACTTTTTTGTTTCAGTGATACGCATCTGGTATTCATGAATACCAAAATTTTATATTTGGTTTTATTTTGATTTCCATTGTTGAGTCAATGCTGTCTCCTACATAAAAGGATCATGCAAATCTATTGACTGTACCTCAATCTCACCTCAGCAATGGAAACATCACATCAGTATGACTCACTCATTCTACAAGAACCATCATGTGCCTTGATAGAGAAGTTAAAAATAACTCTGTTTAAAATTCAGGATGGGTAGGAGACTCATCAGCCTCCCAGACCTTAGCCTTTCAGAACTGTCAACTGCCACTCAAGGGACTTAACATAACTGCAGGGCATATCAATACCAAATACTTTCCCCACAACCTCAAATGATTCAAGAGTGTGCTAGAGGGAAGGGAATCCATTTAGGGCATGAACTGAAATGGTCTTCTATATTAAAGTTGTGAATTATCATTTAACAGTATTTAATTGATCATAGAGCTCTAAGGTGTCATAGGAGGCTCTATAATTATGTAGCCTTTTTTAAACATGTAACTTTGAATCTAGAGAGAGCATTGCCTGCATCATCCATCACAGACTATTAACTATTCAATTTTCAAAGGTTGCCAGACATAAGGATTTAACTAACATAGAACTGAACATGACCCAGTGTAAATTAGCATTAGAGTAAAGCAGTTATTTCATCTGATCGGTTGAACCCTGTGATATTAAAATAAATGGCCTATCTATATGACTTTGTCAATTGAATACCAGTAATAATTTTAGATAATGCTTAAAATTTTAAAGTTCACCAATACAAAATTAACAATTATGTGCACAAGAGATTCCTAAACTTTATTCTTGATTTATCATCAGTTTCATCCTAAGTCTTTCTCAAGAAGGGTCCTCCCAACTGTAAATTAGCATCACCCATCATTCTTACTTACCAAATTTATTAACATGAACCACACTCATTTTTTTCCAAGAAAATTTATTGGCTTATTTTATATATAATGATTTGTGTTTTATACATCTTCACTGGAGGTGAAGCCTACATTTCTCATGTCTCAGAAAGCTTGTTTTCATTTCTCTGGGGTTTCTTAGCTAGATAAGAGTAAAGCTGACAAAATATGGAAGATCTGTGAATCTACTGAAACCTGCAAAACATTGCTGGGGTAAATTTATTTATTTATTTTTTAAATTAGAGGCCTCAATAGTGTTAAGATATTGATTCACCACAAGGGAATCTACAGAGTTAAATCTTAACCAAACTTTTAGCAGGAATTTTTATAGATATTATAAAGTAGATTGCAATATTCACATTGAAATTCAAAGGGTTTAGAATAGTTTAAAACCTTTTGAAAAAATCTGAGGACTGATAATTATCTAATTTGAAGACTTACTCAGATTTTGATAGTGTGGTATGGTTGTTGTTGTATATAAAATAAACCAATAGATTTTCTTGAAGAAAAAAAATGAGTGTGGTTCATGTTAATAAATTTGGTAAGTAGGAATAATGGGTGATGCAAATTTACAGTTGGGAGGACCCTTCTTAAGAAAGACTTAGGATGAAACTGATGATAAATCGAGAATAAAGTTTAGGAATGTCTTGTGTGCATAATTAATTCTGTATTGGTGGACTTTAAAATTTTATTTTAAGGCTTGTGTAAAGAGAATCCACAAATAAATTCATATATATATATATATATATATATATATATATATATATATATACATAATTTTTGAAGAGTACAGAGAAAATTCAGTGGGAAAGGAGACACTTTTTAACAAATGGTGAAGCAACAACAATTATTGCTCTATGTATAAAAATAAGAAAGGGGAAAAGGAGGGAAAGTAGAGGAAGAAAGAAGATAAAAGGGGAGGAGAAAATCTGTAACTAATACCTTTGATAAAAATCTAACAAAATTTTATCATTGTGAAATTCGAACTTCTAGAAGGAAACAAAGGAGAAAAATCTGTGTTGCCTAGGTTGAACAAAAATTTCTTAGAAGACATTTAGAGGATACTGGAATTATAATCGATAAAAAAATTATTAATTGTAACTCATACAAACTAAAATCTTCTGCTCTTTGAATACATTATTAAGAAAAATCAAGGAACAAGAAATGACTGAAAGAGATCTTTGTAAACCAAAAACCTGATGAGGGAACTTTATACACAATTAAAATTTGAACTTTCAAATTCATTAGTAAGAAAACAAAAATCCTGATAAAATTAACCAAAAAAAAAATTGCATAGACACAGTGAAGATACAAAAGCTCAATATTATTAATTATGAGAGAAATTCATTTAAAAAATACTGTCTAATATACCTAGAATGCTGTTAGAATGCCTGAAACAAAAATGACTGGCCATAAAGAGTGCTGGCAAGGATATGAAGGAATTGGAATGTGCATATACGGCTGGTGGCAATGTAAGATTTTACAACCACTCTGGGAAATTTTTTTATTAATTGATTAATTAATTTTCTTACATTGTTGTTAAGGGACATGACTAGAGATGAATAATCTCCTTTGCATAAATCTGAAAGTGGTGTCTGAAGTCATAAACTTAACATACATTTCTTTAGATTAATTCATTATCCCTTAGAGACCTTGATTAGGTTTTCCATGGACTATCATGTACTAATTAACATTTTAGTTCATCAGATTAACTATTTTTTACTAAAACATGGAATTAAGAAAATGAGCCACAGAAAAGCAATCCTCTTGATAGCTCTTGATAGCTCTCCTTGATAGCTCTTTTCTTGTGCACATAATTGTTAATTTTGTGTTGGAGAACTTTAAAATTTTATTTGGAATTTGGAAAAGAAGCAAACATCTAGAACACAGAGAACTGACTGGGTGAAGAAACCAACCAGGGCTGTGTATCAAAATGCCAAGTGTCCTCATGGTCTGTACGTGGGATATGGCAAAAGGATATTTTAAAGGAATGAGGCACATCCCTCAAGGGGAAGAGTGGTGGAGATGAATTTTATCCTTGACAATTCTGCCCAGATAGAGCCCCCAAAACTCTAAATGTAATATAAATGCTTTAAAACATAATCACATTCTGGTGATGTTGGGTCTTAAAGACAATGGCAACTATTGTATGATTTTTGGTTTAAAATAAGATTTGGTTGAAATACTGAACATGATAAAATTGTTGACTTATTTTCATGCTGGAAAAATCTAATTACCTGCACTCATGAAAACGAAGAAATACAGGTAATTAGTTAAAAGCACTGCTAGAGTTGTTTAATACTTTATTACTTAAAAGCCTTGTGTCTGTGGGCAGCCTCAATCTAGTTTCTCAAAACCAAGTCAGTTCCACATGTTTTGTTACCTTCTGCAAACCCAGTTTAGTACATACTGATTCTCTGAAATGTTCGGTATCAGCTCCCCTCAAGGACGGTACTATTCAGGAGTTATTCGTGGTATTCCAAAGCAAGTAAGAAGAGCAGAGCAATGTCTATTCCTGGCTTTGGCTTATATGCCTCAGAACAACCTTGCAGTTCTCTAACATTCCTGTCAAGAAAGAACTGTAGCTGCAATTAGGGTAGGGCTCAGGGGTTGAGGTAAAGCCTGATTTAACAACACGACATAGAATGATTTAGTATGCTTGTGGTATTAGTGTCATCTACACAATGCAATTTTAAGAGGGTATTGCACAGTAATTACAGAGATGTTAAACAGTCTCATTATCTCTCAGAATAGGCCTGTCAATATTCCTTTGAAACAGAGCTATGGATTAAAAGCTAACTGAGGGATAAAGAAAAAAGTTAGAGGGTAATGATCATTCTTAATGAATAAAAGAGAGCTGTCAAGAGAATTGCTAAAAAAAAAAAAATCTATGTGAGACTTCATATTTAACATCTCTCACATTAATCACCCAAGAATAAGGTAAACATACATCAATTAAAGATCATTGGTAATTCTGATGGAGGACAGTGTTTTCATAAAAGGAACTCTTTGAGTTAGGAAATGATCATAAAAGGACTGAGATGTGATTCCAAATAGTCCATATTTATCAGAATACTAGGGCCTTACAATAGAAAAATCAACTACATATTATTTTCCCTTCCTTGTTTTAATTATTATATAATGCTCATTAAGGACAAAATGGAATATACATAATTTTAAAAAATAGCAATTCATAGCACTATTAACATTGGGTTTGTATTTCTAAGACAACTTTTCCATTACATGTATACAATACATTCACTGCCTTATTTTCAAATGGATTGGTTTCTCTAATTTTTACTATTTAAGTAGTAATTTATTTCTCTGTTTTCAGAATATGTGTCTACTCTCTTCTTTCTAGTTGATTTGGCACAGACCAAATAGAATCCAGTAATCATGGAAGTTGGATTTCTCATTTCGGTTATGTTCATATAGTCTACAATAGCTAGCTAAACTCTGAAGAAAGTTAGGCAGGTTAGAGCAGAGAAACTGCAAGAGAATGGTAAACCTATAGAAGATAACCATTTTCAATTATGTAACTTTAACTGCAAATATGTAATAACATAGCCAACAAATGAACAATTGCATATAGATCTTGCAGGCATTTAAAAGAAGGAAGAAATATTTTAATTCTTATTTTATCTACATTTTTAAAAATTAATATTTAATTTTAAAACTGGTTAAAATGTATATAACATAAAAACTACCATTTTAGCCATTTGGAAGTGTACAAGTTCAGTGGTATTAATTACATTCACATGCTCATTCACATGCAATCATCATGGTAATCCGTTTGTAGAACTCTTTTCATCTTAAAAAACTGGAATGCTGGGCCTCCGTGATGGTGCAGCGGTTGAGTGCTGCTCTGTGGAACTGTCGGCAGCGCGTGATGCGAGTTCGACGCCCAGCTGGGGAGAATCCCACATGGTGCGGCAGACCTCTCCTGCCTCACCCGCTGCTCCCCTCAGCAGTGTATTTCTGTCGATCTGACTGTTCTGCTCCCCGCTGTCTCTGGTGAACCCTCTCGCCGCCACACGCCTCTGGCCTGTACCCCAGCTTGTATGTATAAATAAATAAATCTTTAAAAAAACAAAAACTGGAATGCTGTAACTATGAAGCCAAGCTCCCAATTCCCCCCCCGCCCTCTAACTTCTGACCACCACTATTCTACTATCTGCAGCAATAACTTGACTATTTTATTAGTTCAAGTAAGTGGAATCATATATTATTTGTCTTTTCATGACTAGTTAATTTCACTTAGCAAAATATTATTAGCATTCATCTATGTTGCATAGTTTGTCAGAATTTCCTTCCTTTTCAAATGTGGAACAATATCCCATTGTATATATACACCACATTTTGTTTATTCATTTATCCATCAGTGGACAGTTGGGTTTTTTCTACCATTTGCAATTGTGAATAAGTATAGTCCCTGCGCTTTCAATTCTTTGGGATTTATAACAAGGAATGGAATTACTGGATTAGATGGCAATTCAGTTTTCATTTTTTTTAGCTTTTTAAATATATTTACCATTGTTTTGCAAAACTATGTAAGTGTCTGGAATATAAATCGACACATTGATAAGTGTATATACCACAATGCACCTACAACCAAAATTCTATTACCATAAACCACTGTCAGGTTGATCCCCTCTACTCATTTTTCTCAACTCCCCTCCTTTCCTTTTTCCCTGTAGTAAGAACTTTTATTTTTCAATTTGAAAGCAATTACTGTTTGTTAACTGACGAGATTACAAAAACAGTCAATGGTAGACACCTTAGTTCATACTTCTTTTTTTTTTTTTGAGATTTATTTATTTATGCATACAAGCTGGGGTGTAGGCCAGAGGCGTGGGGTGGTGAGAGGATTCACCAGAAACAGAGTGGAGAGCAGAACAGGCAGATTGACTGAGGGAAGTAGCAGGCGAGGCAGAAGAAGTCTGCTGCACCATGTGGGAATCTCCCCGGCCCGGGATCAAACTCGTGCTAGAGAGGCTCTGGATAGCTTCATAGTGCTGTGCTCAACCCGCTGCACCACTAGGGAGGCCCAGTTCATCCTTTTAATAAGCCTGTTGCCATTATCTCTGCTTTCTACAAAATGGATGGTTTTCTTCTTCATTCCACCTCACGGAGAAGGTAATTTGAACAGCCAGAAGAATTTGTCTCTTTGAAGCATTTGCCAACATCACAGATTTCATGAGTCAGATCCTCCATATAGATGATGCCATATTTACCAAGAGATTGAGCAATCAATACATTACCTGTTACAGCAATTATTTTCTTGTTGATTTTACCATAACCGCATTTATAGATCAATTCATTTACTGACTTAAGGTTTGCATGCAATATATTGTTCTATAATCTTCAGCACATAAAGTGAAGCTTTTTTGGGCTTAACAAAGATGGTATTGAAGATCTGGCAAAGGTGAAGAAGCTTTTGGACATTTGGGCTCACACCATTGATATCTCTGACAAATGCCAATTTGGGTTTCGTGAGTACATAAAAGTTACCAACTTTTCTTGCCATCCTAGCCATTCAAATTCCAGCTCTGTACATATGTCTGTATTCCTTGTGACAGTGCTTAGCTCTCTGACAGATAACCTCCCTTCTTGTCAAAGCATCTTTTGGGCAAACTTCTTTCTAGGGTGCTCGATCTTCAGCTCTGTGAAATTCCTTCTCTTTTTTTTAAAGGATTTTTGGCATAGCAGGAAACTTCTTTTTCTTCTTTTGGGTTTCTGGCATTGCAGCAACTATCTTTTTCTTCTCCTCTGAGCCCTCCATAGTTCCAGTCAGAAAAAAGTGGAGTTGGTAAGGATCATATTTTTGTCAGAGTAAAAGAATTGTTTTTGTTAAATTTTGTTAGTTTGTTGGCTTTGTTTACTTATATTCGACATGAATGAAACCATCTGGCATTTGTCCCTGAAATCATAAAATACATAGAAGAAAACAGGGAATATACTCCATGACATCAGCATCATCAGAGATGTCTTTGGTGATTGTACTCCAACAGCAAGGAAAATAAAAACAAAAAATAAACAAGTGGCACTATATCAAACCAAAAGCTTCTGTATATAAAAGGAAACCACCACAAAACAAAACACAAAAGTCAGCCTACTGATTGGGAGAAGATATTTGTAGATCATAAATCTGACAAGTGGTTAATATCCAAATAAAGAACTCATACAATTCAACAACAAAAAAATCAAACATACCAAATCAAAAAATGGACAGATCTGAATAAATACTTCTTGAAAGAAGATATTCAGATGCAAATAAGCACATGAAGAAAGTGGTCAACAATTCTATTTTTAATTTTTTGAGGACTAGCCATACTATTTTACAAAGTGAATGCATTATTTATAGGACATTATACTGCGCAGGAATTCAGAGTTCTCTATATCCTTATCAACACTTGCTATTTTTGTTTTGATAATAGTCATCCTAATTGTTATAATAAAGTTTGTTTCACCTACATTTGACAATACTTTTAATTAAAGTTTAGAAAACACTAGAGAAGATGTTACTTTTTTGCTTCTATATTTTGAAAGGAAAATTACCTTTAACAACATAATTTGGTGTATTATTTCTATAAAATAATACTTGTTTTCATTTGAAGATAAAATTCCATTTTTCCTACAAATATATTATGGAAAGCCTTCTTCCAAATGCTTTATACTGCCTCTTGAAGCATTATATTTGATTTTGAAAATGGCTTTTCTGCATTTACCAAATTTGTAAGTGATAATGTAAACATGACATGTTAATGTGCTATTGATTCCATACTAACCTGGTTTTCTCTAGTTTTCAGTCTACCAAATACATCGCAGTTGTTTCTGTCAGGAATTTAAAGCATGAAAATTCATAATTAAATATTTGTATGCTTTTAAAGAAATAGAATTCAAAAGAAATTTTTAGTATAGGAAATACATTTTTCATGTATCTTTTACTTTCATTGTCAAACAGAAGCAAACAGAATATACACAAAAGAAGTAAGTGATACACCAGAAAATAAAACAGCAATAGCTCAATGAAATCTGCTATTTTGATTCTAATTATATAACAGCACATAAGTACAGTCCTCTCCCAATTACTAAACACCCTTTTCTTTTCAAATATCTTCGTAATGATCATATACACCAGTGCTGGTATTGATTGCATGCTATTGAGCAAAGCACTAAAAGAGAACACTTCTGATATTTTTACCTAGTACACATATAATTTTAAATTATTTCAATTCTTAGGGTAAGTTAGTAGGGTGTGACAATATTAGATTGTCAAACACAAAATCTCTCATTCATTTCAGCAGTTGTGTGCCATTTCAACAGACATCTGCAATTGCTGAAAGCAGACTACAAAGGAAACAGATAAAACTGAAATGGGAAGCTTCAAACAGATCTGTGGTCAATGAATACATCAGTCAAATAGAGTATCTAATTCCCAATTGTTGCTCACAATTAAGAGGACTTCAAAAGGTTTTGACTTTTACTCCTTATCTAAGATTGATTTTGGTTTGCTATATCTGATTTAAAAGTCATGTTACACTCTCAAATCAGGGTAAAACTATAGACTTCTTGTTTTGTCTGCATTTGGGGTCAAGATATGTGGAACAATTGGGATTTGTGAATAATGTGTTTTGCTGGGCCAACTGCCTCAAACCAGCCTAATTGCTCCAAGTAGCGGTCTGTTCCTTAATGAAGATTCCACAATGCAATTATTGTGAGATAATAATGATTATTTTAGGACAGATGGGAAAGATGAGGAAATTGTCTATATAATTCTGACTCTCAATCCTGAGTTTGATAAAGGATAAGAGCTTGACTAAGTACTCCAGGAGGAGTGTTTATGCAGCTCTGAATCACCCGCTTATTGCTCAGTTTTTCTTTCTCTTTTCTTTAAATAATGCAATCTTTGCCCATGGAGCTAAAATAGTGAATGAAAATGTTTATCCTTTAACTAATAATACTTTGAGTAATGCCAAAACATTGTTGTATTTTTGCCAGTGTGTGTGTGTGTGTGTGTGTGAGAGAGAGAGAGAGAGAGAGAGAGAGAGAGAGAGAGTTCTAAATTCTGAAATGTACCAGGAAACATATCTGATTAACAGCTACCCTTCCACTGGACTTGGAGATCCACAAGGGCAGGACAGCAGTTTGTTTCTTGTCCTTCACATTTCCCCTCAAAATAGCCATGTGGCAATAAATATTCTTTGCATAGATATGCAAATAGGCCTCTGTTGACAAATGTTATGATATGAAGGAATATTTTCTATAATGTATAAAACAAAATGACAACAATAATGATTTTTGCAAAGTAATCAAACCCAATGCTCAGAATTTTATTCTCCCTATCTAAAGTCTCTGTCTGTATTATACAAACCTCCATTAAGGGAAAAAAATAAAAAGACATACTGGTATGTTTATTACATTTATGTGTAAATAGGGAGCTAATCCCAATTAGTTGTGAACTATTTAACTACTAGGAAATGTTTGTTTAATGAACTAGCGCTTGCATTACATAGCAGTTGCTTTTTTGTTTGTTTTCTATAGTGAACCAGGAAAAGTCTACAGATGAAAGTAGGCAACTCTTACAAATCCTAGTTGTAATCTGGGCCATTGTGAAAACAGTGAGTTACTCTTTTGTCGAAGCTTTTATACCTCTGCAGCTGAAAATATGTTTCTGACTAGGATAAAATATCTGTTTTTGTTCAAACTTACTGAAAAATGCTCAAATTAAACAGAGTATATATTTCCAATTACAAATAAATTCCAATATTTTAATTTTCCCGTTATGTTAAGGGCTCTCACTAACTAAAATTAATGAGCTAGAAATGCTGCAGCTTGGCCTGTGAAAGGAAATCTAAGAGATTATGTATGTGGGCACCAATCTGGCCCACTTCTGAAGAGGGAAGTAATTGTGAACAACATTAGTTAACTGATCATCATAAATGTTTCCTGAAAGCCTGATACTCATGCTGCAATACTTTCCTAGTGGGAAATGCCAACTCTTAATCACTTGGAGAACTTGTGAATATGAAGTCTCGGCTCCATGTTTAGGTATTCTGAACATTGTCTTAACAAGGATCTTGGCTAGTTCTGACACAGGTGTCTGTGGACCAGTTTCTGGGTCACTGGCTTAGGAGCTGATGTTCCAACATCTCAGTGTACAGGAAAGACGATGTGTGATGGAGTTTCACTGAACTCTCTGTCACTCATCCTGCTTCCTGTCCAAACTACTTTGTAGTTACAGAGAATGTTAAACTAAACACTGAGACTGCTTTATAACTTCTGCATTTCTTCATACTTTTACCTCTGTGCTCATGCCCTTCACCACATTTTCCATATTTAGATCCAACTTTCAAGGATCTTCACAAATGTCAACCCCTCTTTCAGACCTTGAATTATTTCCCTTCTCTGGGTACAGCACATCTACACTATATATGAGAGATGGTAAATAGACAGCATGCAGACTCACCCTCTCCATTCTATAACTATGTCTCTGACTCAGTTTCCAACCCATTTAACTAAAATGCTAGATGTCCCCACTGATCTGTGAGTTTGACAGATAAAATCAACCCAGTTAGTCCTTCTAGTGGCTTTTCAAATGTTATTAGTATTATAACTATACCATTCTATGACATTCACTTGTATATATTGTATTCATACATGTGTATATACACACACATATATGCTTATATATAGATACAAAAATATAGATAGGAATCATGCTTCATTCATTCAGCAGCACCTATCCCAGTACTGGCAAACAGTAGATACATGTTAAATGTTTGATTAATGAATTCATAACTGGCTGATACTGCCTTCCCAAAGAAAATATTATGTATTTTCAGTGTTCACTTACGTTTTAGAAACTGTGTCTGTTCCTTTATCATTTAGATTACAGTTTCACTCACTAAATCTTGTCATGGTCATTCAATTAGGGGTAAAAGCTAAATGTAAATTATTCTGTCTAAGAAATCTTTTTACATTATTTGTGTGTCATAAAGCTCTCTAAACCAAGATATATAACAATGATCCTTTTCATACTGATGTTTTGAATAAAGTATTGGTGAACGCTCAACCTGTGATCATCAGGAGTTAACAGAAGATGAGAAATTTAAGACTAAAGTCTCCTCTATCTTAATTCCTACTTATCTTGAACAAATGTCACTTTATAATCATCACAGCAATAGCATTTATTGAATATCCTCTAAGCCTCTGACTTTAATATATAAGGGTTTCACTCTACTTACCTGCCCTTAAAAGGCTTTAAAAAACTTATTCTTCTTAATGGGGTGAGATAAGATTGCACTGGAATGGAACTGGTATAATAAGAAAGAGGAACTGGGGGAGCAAATGTGCACAGTAGATATGATTAATAAATATCTTCAAAATAGAAGCATTATATTTTCCAAAAATCTAGTTATTAACACAAATACTATCATTCATAACATTACTGTGGTTTTATGTATCTTCCAAAGAACTTAAAATAAAATTTGCTGATGATAATTATTCAGTTTTATGAGGTGACTCTCCAAATGATTAATTAATATGTGTGAGAAAAAAAAATAACCAGTAGACCTAATTATACCAGCTTCTAGAACTCTTTGAAGTACATCTAGTTGTCAGAGAAATATTTGATGAGAAAAATAGCTGGTAACACACATGCAGTATATTAAGTATTACATTTGCAGTATGTTAGCTTCTAAAGGATAGCTATCATTTTCCTCAGAAAACCATGAGATTAATTAAAAAAGACTTCTTGATCGCTGCTTATGATTATCATCCCTAATTGTCCTCAAACCCCTCTAGTACTATCCCTCTTAACAATGCTCTGAGCTGTACATTCTTATTTGAACTTCCATGTCTAACGACAAATACTAAAGTAAGAGACTGGCATGCCTTAAAGTGTTCTTACTTAAAAAAAAAAAAAAAAGAAATCAGACCTCCCTGGTGGGGTTGAGTCTCAGTGCTATCACTGCTAGGCCTGAGTTCGATCCACAGCCAGGGAGCTAACCCACATATGGCGAAGCTGAAGTCTCCTGTTTAGCCCGCTGCTCTCCTCAGCAGTGTATTTCAGAAAATGTGCTTGTTCTGCTCCCCACTCTGCTTCTGGTAAATGCTCTCATTCCACCCCCGCCCCCACATACACACATCTGGCCTACACCCTAGTTCTATGCAAAAATAAATATATTTTTTTTAAATTTCAGAATTATAATTGCTAAGAATGATACTTGGGTTCCTTTGAGAGGCAGCATGGTATGGAATAAGACTGAGTGTTTCAGGAGATATAACAGAAGAGGTAAAAACAAGGTTGTTAATTATAGTATCAATAGTAACAGCAAATAATTGGAAATTATCTAAGTGCCTATTAATAATCTAAATGTTCATTGAGAATGCACTGATTGGCAAATTATCTTATATCCATATGAAAGTAAACCAGATGTTTATAAAAACAAGATCAAGGTTTTTCTAAAATAATGTAAATTAGGAACATTATAAAAAATTTGTAAAGGGATGTATGTTGTGTGATAGTCTATATCTAAAAAGGAGTGATTGAATATGTGCATGTATATTTATCCATTTTTCCCCATTTGTGCTTATATTTTTCTTTTTGGACACTTGAAAATCTGCTAATATTGGTGGCTAACATTTAGAATTTGAACCATGTTATTATAAAAGTTTTTCAAAACATAAGCAAATAAAATTGTTAAATGCTAATTAAGTTATAAATAAAATCATATGGATGCCAGAGTTTTGCGTGGGTTTGAAATTCGGTTCTACTTCTTGCAGGCTATGAGAATTTGAACATTCTGGATCATAGTCCTCATTGACAAAATGTAGTTAAAATAGTGCATACTCCTCATCCTCTGGGAAGAAGCAAAGAGAGAGTATACAGAAAAACATTTTCTGATACATAATACCACTTAGTAAATGATGCCATGATTATTATTAACTTATAGCACCTCACTGGGGCCATTAGACTTGTTTAAATAATTGTTTTTCTTTCCAAAGTGGCAGAGAGTTCTTTTGGGGATTTTATAATTTTTTTCACTTCTCACCAGGCAGGAAATAAAAAGAAAATGGAAAATAAAGGAAAACCACTTATGAGTTTCAAAGTTTACTTTTTAGAATTTTATTGTGGGTTCTCAGTTTCATATTTGTTGAAATGGGATTTCTCACTCCATGAAATTGCAATCATGAAAGTTCCAAACAACCCCTTACTTGCTAAATGTAATTACTTTCTGTTTTCTTTCTTCCCATTCTCTTTGATTTTAAATTTCCTTTGTTATTCTCCAAGCCTTGGAAGTTACCATGTTTGAACAAATTAGACAGAAGTGGTATAGAATCCTTGGTCTGCCATGTAAAGATATTTGATGTTCCATATTCTCAAGCTCTTTTATCATTCAAGTTCTTTTTTTTAAAATATATTTGTTCATGCATATAAGGGCTGGGGTGTAGGCCAGAGGTGTTGGCGGGGGAGGCGTTGAGAGGATTCACCAGAGACAGAGTGGGGAGCAGAACAGGCAGATTTACTGAAATGCACTACTGAGGGGAGCAGCAGCAGGCGAGACAGGAGAGGTCTGCTGCGCCATGTGGATTAGCTCCCTGTCCAGAGATCAAACTTGTGCTGCAATGGCTGCTGATAGCCTTGTTGTGCTGAGACTTAATCCCTTGTACCTCCAGGGAGGCCCTCAAGTTCTTAATATTAGGATACAGTTCTCTAGTTTGCTGATGTTATTTATTTATTTGTTTGTTTGTTTATTTATATTTAATTTATTTATGATCAACATTAGCTTGCCAGTGTGAAAAGGCCTGGCTCACATTAAATATGCCGTTTTCTTTCTAGGAATATTTCTAACTCACTAATTCACTGAGTCTGCAATTGGCTATTGTAAATAATGTTGCTATGAACATGAAGTATTGTTAACTTTTGAGATGCTTTGCTATATTCCTTTGCTATATTCCCCAAAGAGGAACTGTTGGATTATATGGTACTTCTTTTTTAAAATTTTGAGGCTCCTCCATACTATTTTCTGTAGTGGCTGCATCCATTTGCAATACCACAAACAATGCATATGAGTTTCCCTTTCTCTCCATCCACACCAGCATCTGCCATGTCTTGTCTTTTCAATGATGACCACTCTAATAAGCATGAGATGATAGCTCATTATGCCTGTTTGTGATATCAGATTTTCATGAGCTTATAGGGCTTTCCCATATCTTCTTTGGAGATATGTTTTCTGGTTATAGAAGAAGAAACTGAAAATTTAGTACTAGTGTCAAATAACTGGCAGTTGAAATTCCATAAATGAGTGAATGACGAAAATGAATAAGAGCGAAATAGTGAAAAGCAGTAGGGAATGCTTAAAATCAGCTCAGGAGATGATTGTAGCTAACAATGAATATGGAATCACAAATTAATGATAGGATAAAGAAAATAAGGAGAATAATACTATTATGGAAGGTATGCATGATAGGGCGATTCACAGGCATAAAATAAAGAGTTTAAAATTTGGCTGTAATCGATAAAAAGAGTTTTATCTCATAAATGAGAGAACTGAGGATCAAGACTGGGTATGACTTCACTTAAGATTTTACAACTAGTTTCTTGCAGAACCATATGATTTAAAGCAGGTCTTCCTCATTCTTGATTGACATTCATAATGTGCTGGTTGGGGAATCTATCTTTCATATAAATGAGACATCAACATATAAGCACGTAGTAGAGAGTGTTGACTTTACCCTAAAGAGAAATAACCAATACCTATCAAATTAACACTTGCCATAATGATATGACAAAAATAGATCCTAAAGAGCACTCCGGAGGTGTGGAATTGGTGAGGAGAGAGTGAGACAACAGATAAAGATTATCTATTTGTATGGTTTAGGGAGCCTGGGTGGTAATTAAGATGTATTTGTATTTGGGACATCTAAGCTGAATTTAGGCTTAAGCTATGTTTTAAATTACAGTTGTAATCATACTTTTAGAACTTTGCAGTTCTTTTCCTTCTGGGCTTTCTTATGGCAGTCTGTCACAAAATTCAACCTTAAAAAGGCCAAGCCTATTAAAAAGCAAAAGTGTTTGAAGTATTTCCTTGTTCTTCCTTTATAAATACTGCCTAATTTTATGATTAATTGGAAACCAGCTTCAACTTCAAATGCCCAGATGTACTGAAGACAACTATGCTTGTTACTGTGGCTAGCTGATTGTCAGATCTCCTTTGTTAGACTGTGTCCTTACTCATTTGGGAAAACTTGAGAGCTGAGTTCACCAATAATATCCAGTCTACTTGTGCAAGGAAGAACAATAGCACTTTTAGCTTTGCTGTCAGTAGAGGAATTAAGAAGTAGCCCTTTAAGAGGTCCTTCTGTTTGTACTAGAATTTCCTTTGAGGTCATGTGCCTGCTACTTATTGTAATTAGAAAAACTCACCTACTCAACTCTTGACAGCATCCAAATACACAAAAATCCATTCTTCTGGCAGGTAAAAAGGTAAGGTGTGCACACAACAGTTTTTCTGTGCAAATTTACTCTTCTTTTTGAATTCTGTTTCTCAGATAGAGAAACCCTTGCCCCTCCATTTACTAACTTCTGTCCATAAGTAAGCTTTTCAGGGAAGCTTTATTCAAACTAAGTTAATAGAAGAAGTTGCAGAAGTTATACTGAACACTTAAATGAAATAACACTTTTGAAGTTCTTAATATACTGCTTTAGGGATATTATTTAACTTGTTTAAAGCTTCAAACCTGGTAAATGGCTGAGTTTGTATTTAAATTTAATTCTCTCTCTAGGACTTCCAAAAAGACCAGAAACAAGTATTGGTGAGGATGTGCTGTAAAAGGGGCCCTCAAGCACTGTTGGTGGGAATATAGATTAGTCCAGCCTCTATGGAGGTTTCTCAAAATATTGAAAATAGCAATTCCACCCTTAGGTGTCTACCTGAAGAATATAAAATACCAATTTAAAGGGATATACCCACTCCTATGTTCATTGTAACCTTATTTACAATAGCTAAGTTAAAGAAACAACCTAAGTGTCCAAAGATTGAGGAGTGGGTTAGAAAAATGTAGTGTATACACAATGGAATACTACTCAGATATTTAAAAAAAATATGAACTAATGTCATTTGCAACAACATGGACAGAAATAGAGGTGATTATATCCAGTGAAATTAGTCAGAAGGAGAAAGATCAATGCTGAATGTGGAATATAGAGAAACAAAACTAGGGGTTGGAGAAAAACAAACCATCGACAAAACCTTGACATGACTACAGACCTATGGTGACCAAAATGGGTAAGAGGCAGAGGGGGAGTGGAAGGTGGGCCATCATTGAGGATTATTGGGGCTTTGCTGGTGGCATAGTGTGAAAACATACATTTGTAGAGGTTTGAACCTGTAACCCCTGAAACTAATAGAGTGTAGTAAAAAGCCTGCTTTCTAAATTTGTGCAATGTTTTAATCTAACAAGGGTCCAAATCTTATTACATGAAACCTCAATTTTTATCAGTTTAGTATCTTTTAAAAAGTGAAAGCAGAGATAAAAACACAGTTTTGAAGCTCCCTTAGAAAATATTAAAACAATAGCAGAAAAATTAAAAGAATTCCAGATACAAAATTTTTCAGTAGTAAACAAGTATTAATAGTCTTAGAAAATTATTTTTTATCTATTATCTTTAATATTATGCTGACAATAAGACATCAAATCCATAATCTAGAAACAGGTTATTGTTTTCATAGCCACACAGGAAGCTATTTTATTGATATAAAATTGACATTCTGTATGTTATGGGATGGAGATGAGACTATCTTTCCTCTCCCAGGTTTCTATAGACTCTGCCTTAGTTAATGTGATAGGTGATTCATAAAGTTAATCATGCAAATTACTTGATCAAACAAAATCAAACGTTACTACTAAACCTACACACACCCTCTCTATCATGTTCCCTAATCACTCCACTTTTCTCATCCTCTCTATCATTCCTTTCTAATTCTCTATTTTAAAAAATAAGATAGTCAATCTATGACTTTTAAAAATTGTGAAAGTGTTTATAAGAACATAATCTAAATGTAGTTAAAACCAGTATTTTTCTTTATAAACATTTATTTTTAGATGTTTATCAGTTAGCTGTAAAAAATACTGCTGCAGGTCTTGGTGTATACAAACTCAGTTGAAACACATTTTCATGCAACTTTTTGTTTCTCTTTAAAAACTTAACCAAACAAGCTATTTTAAACAAGTTATTTTGACTGCTTTTTAGTTTCAGACAAGCAGGCTAAAATGAGAGACTGTCATTTTTATACATACTCTCTCACAGCTATAAAAATGGCTCCATTTAATTGAGTAAAACTGTTTTAGGTCATTACACATGTATGTGGAAGAAAATATATTTAGCAGCATAACAAGAGCTTGACATTTTAAATGCAGTTAAATTCTGAAAAGTAATCAGATAGACTGCTGATTGACTACCAAGTATATATGTAATAGGGAGAGTTAAAACAAGGGTTTTATTTTTTAGTTTGAGAGAAATTTTTTTTGTAATCTCCAAAACCTAGACTTCTTTTAATTTTCACACTTGAATTCACCCTTTATTCATTTTTATTTATGTTATAAATTTATTGAAAAGTATCCAAAGATTATTGTTTGAATTTCAGATATAAACTCTTCTGTTGTTAAAGAAGTGATAGTATTTAAAACATTTTGACAAAAAACATCTTAATTGATAAAATGGAGATTATTTGGTCACTTCAGTTTTATTGCAAAATAGTACTTATATTTATAAAGCTTTTAAGTTACTTTGTAATATGATCATGTAACTTCATACAGTAATAAGAAAGATGGGATAAATGTTGTCTTCATTTTACAACCAGTAAAATAAAAACTTCAAAATGTATACCTCCTTTGATTCAATAGTTTTCTTCTCTCACAGTACACTTTATTGTGAGGTCAGGGCTCATTTTGGGAAATAGATGTTCATTACTTTGTCTGACATCAATAGTTAACATTTCCTGTTTCACCCACAGTGCCCAAATTAGTTAAAGAGGGAGGTTGAGATCTTGCTTCTCTGAATAACTGTGGACTGTCATCACACCACCCCAGTCAAGAGAACAGCATGGCCTGAAGCAGGATGCAGGAGCTTCTTTAGCTGTTCAGTTTCTCTGTCTTCTATTTTGTTTAAACTGGATTTCTGGCTTAATATCTAATTTCAGTACCCTTTCATTTTCTCCTTTCTTACCATATTTCTGTCCACTTCTAAATTACCTGGTAATACTGTGAACACAGAAACATTCCTCAGTTTGAAATCCTGGGTTGGTTTGTGTGAATGTGGTTATAATACTGCTGCAGTGGTTGTTATAGTAACCAGTTCTCTTCAGCAGAAGATAGAGCATGGGCATTTGACAATACTTAAGCTTAAATAGGAGATAAAGTTCCTAGATTTCATATTTCAGTAGGAGATGATTCCAGGGCAACTGCTATCTTTTAAAGTCTGTTTTGAAGTAAAGGGTAAAATAGATGCAGGTGTCTTCCTGCTTCCCTGAATGAGCCCAGTTGCCTCCACAGTGCACTCTAACTTGTGTATGTAGTTATTCAACTAATGCATTTCCAGAGATGTCAGGCAAAAGCGCCCAAGTTAAGCAGAAAAATACCAAATCCCATAAAGGTAAAGAGTCAGTTTTGTATGACATGGCCACTCGCAGCAGGCAATTCACAAAGGACAATTAGGTTCTGAAGAACACTTCCCTCTTTGCTTTTTTGTTTTATTTTTTTAATCTAATCTTTACTCATGTGGAATATAGAGGAACAAAATAAAGGGTCAGACACAACCAAACTAAAAACAAATCCTAGAAATCTGACTGTAAAATTGAGGCTACCAGAGGGGGAGGGAAGGTAGAGAGCAAAAGGGCTGCAGGGCTGGTGGGCTGGTGAGCTGGTGGGGGACTATGGTTGCCTTGGGGTGGGTGTGGTGTGGTAACATGCCCCTACACCTCAGAGTCATATGGTGTTGTGAACTGATGTGGCCTCAATTAAAAAATGTATCTGTCAGTTTTAAATAGAAACGTCTTTACTTTTTTTCCAATTTCAATTGTTTCCCAAAAGCAGCACCACTAACAGATCTATTTTTGTGCAATTCCAAAAATTACAAAAAAAAATTACAATTACAAAATATAAACATATATTCTCATGCCCTGCTTAAATCAACGTCCATATATATATATGATTTAAAATTACTTACTTTTAATCACGGGGTATGGAAGTTACTTTTACTAACTTAGCATAATATGAAATACTTTCCATGTTAATACTTAAATCTATACCCTATTAAAATCAATTTTTTAAAGACAGAGCTAGCAGGCAAATTATATATCTGAGAAATTATATATCTGAGACATACAGAAGGGGATGGGGAGGGAAAAGCAGAAGGGACTAGGGTGATGGTTCACGGGTGAGGTGGTGATGGGGGATTTATGGGGATTACACCTGAGGGGAGAAAGCAAATACTGTACAAAAACAAGCAAAGTTGAAGGGCAATAAAAAATTTTTAAAATGAGCTTTTTAATTAATATGACTGTTCACCATTATTTTATGTAAGCAGTGACTAATGAACAGTTAAGTTCTTTCCAATTTATTACCCTACTTAACCAGTGCTGTAATGAGTGCTCTCATCCTAGAGCAAGAAATGATAGGCTTGCTGCATTACAGACTAGGAACACCTCATCTTTTGTAAATATTCCTAAACTACCATCCAAAAGGATTTCAATTTACAAATGATATGTAAATTTGCAAATGTATTTTCTTTCTCATCAGTGACAGATATTGTTTATTTTTCAAAAATATATTGCCAATCTGATATGTAATATGGTATTACATGGTTGTCTTTATGTGGGGAGAAATAAAGGAGTTAAGACATTTATAAATATGATGCTAACCATTGAACAGGTTTTTCATCATATTCAAGTCCATATATATACATTTTTGTATACCTACATGTTAATATATTTTATATATATTTAATATAAACTAAGATATATAAAATTCTACAGTATTTTCCTCCAATCTCACTTTTTTGTTACTTTTATGTGGAATCAAAGTTTTACATTTTTGTATAGTTAGTTTGATTTTTTATTTGACAAAATCTCTATTTTCATATGTTTCATTCCCAGTGTTTTATCACATCATTTAAAAATTTACATATTCAATACAACTTGAGTGAATTTTCATATATGGCATGACATATGCAATATTTTTTTCTTCCTAGATATAAAGCTAACTTTCCTATTAATGTTCATTGAATAGTTCATGCTTTTTAAATTATTAGAAAACACAATTTACTAATTTCTGCACACTAGAGATTTATTTTTTAGGTTTTATTCTCTTTCATTCATTGATTTAATACCTGGAAGATTACTTTCACAGACACACAAGTTAATTTTGATTAACTTGAAATATCTTTTCAGTAGTATGTCTTCCCATGAAGAATTTTTCTATTTATCTCAAGTTTCCAGAACTTCTTTAGTGTCTTTAAATAAAATATATATTCTCTAGCACATTTTCGGTTACAGTAACTTTTCAGTATGGTGTACATTTTGTTGATACTAAGACAGAGATAGCCTTAAAAATAATTTGCCCTAAAGAATTATAGTTTTAAGAAAATTTTAAATGGTTTTGGTTTTTCATGTATGAAATATCTTTCTAGATTAGCAGTATTTATACTTTGCAAATTCCTCTTTAATGGGGATTTTTTTTTTATTTTACCACTTAAACAAACATTACTATAGTTTCTATAGGACATATTTTCTCAAACTAAGCAAGTTATTTTTATTTTGTTAAAATACTTAAAAACACTTATTTAGTGTTAGCTGTTGAATTATAGGAACTTCTTTTCAAGAGAAAGCTAATTACATCTTGAAAAATGTTATTTATCAAATCCTGTCAAAGTAATGGCGAGAAGTGTGCATTGAACTTATCCTCCCACATGTAAAAATCATAAAGTCTGGATAAGTATTTAAATAACACTTTCAAAGATAATAAAGAACAACACAAATCAGGAGGGAACTGGCAAGTTTCAATCCTTGAAAGATGGGTAAAGCAGTTAGTGAGATGGTCTGTATTAAAATGGGTTTCTCCCCATGGTAGCTTCTAGTCTGAACTAAAAGAGACTCATAAGTAAAAGTCTAGAGAAATAACCTCTGCCTGATCCCTAAATATGGACGTGTAGGCATGACTCCAGGGAACCTAGCAAAAAGCAGTAGTTTGGAGCTAAAAGAGTTGGGTGTATATTTCACTTTCTGCAAATTGAAAGAGACAGAGTCTGGAATATGGCTTTAGTCGAGTTCGATGTTATATGTAAACTTCTTGGGAAACTTCAGAACTGTCACAACTTAGTAGTAACCACTATGTTGGAGACATAAGGAATTTTTCTCAGACTACAAACACTGAAACTGTGAAGTACTACTTGTCTCCATCATTTTAAGTTTATTTGTCCATAATTTAGCTGACTAATAGAACAAAATCAATACTTCTTGGGGGGGGATTTAATATATAGGCTACACATATGCATAATCTAGTATATTTAGAATAAAACACAAAATTATTGCATATGCAAGAATAAGAATACTCAAGGTAAAAAATGGTGAGTAGAAAAATAAACAAATGATTCAGAGTTGTAATTAGCAAATAATGTAAAGAAAAGTGTTTTCTAAGTAAGTTTATTAAGAGAATGGGTAGATGAGTAAAGTATCCATGGGGTACTAAGAAATGTCATATATGTGATTACAAGGAAAGTAATTCCTTAGTATAGAATATTTTCTTTGAAAGTAATGTAATACTCTAGAAATAGTCACAAAAAATATCCAAAAAAAGTAACTCTTGAGGTAAAAAATGTTACACTGAAAGTACAGATTTTAGAAATGGATGAAAGCAAGGATTACATAGACAAACAGATGCACCTAATCTTGAGCATATATTTTTAAAACTGTTAAAGTTTGGAAAAAATAAGAAAGAACATTAGTAACATTATCGGAAAGTATAAAAACAGAAATAAACTTAGTGATTAAATTATTTTTTAAAGATTTATGTATGTGCACAGGAGCTGGGGTGTAAGCCAAGGTGTGGGGTGGTGAGAGGATTCCCCAGGGACAGAGTGGGGAGCAGAACAGGCATATCCACTGAAGTACACTGCTGAGGGGAGCAGCGGGTGAGACAGGAGAGGTCTGCTGCACCACGTGGGAAGCTCCCTGGCCGGGGATCAAACTCTTGCTGCAGTGGCTGCGGATAGCTTCATAGGCTGAGACTTAACCCATTGTGCCACCACAACGATAACATTAAAAACTGGCTTTTATCAACGAACTAAAAGTTGATTCTAGGCAAAGGAATAATAAAGGAAGAAAATTTTGGTATGTCTGATCAATACTGGATGTATTAGCTGTATTGGGCTGTCATAAAAGCATACCACAGACTAGGGGAATGAAACAACAGAAATTTATTCTCACAGTTTTGGGGGCTAAGAGTCTAAATCAAGATGTCAGCAGATTTGGTTTCTAAAACTGAGGCCTCTTGTTTTGTTTGCACTGTGTTCTCACATGACCTTTCTGTGTCTATATCCAGGATGTCTATCTTCATCTCTTTTTCTCAGTCACACTATTGAGATTGGGTTAGGGCCCACCCTACTAACTTCATTTTAATTTAATAACCTCTTCAATGCTCTACTCCAGATACAATCACATTTCAAAATAAGGATTCAACATATGAATTGGGCATAAGACGGACACAATTCGGTCTTTAACATAAGGTAACAATTAAGACACTACACTAAGCATGAGATAAGGCTTATAGGTGGCAAATACTTAAATATTTTTATAAAAGCTATATTAAAATGTTTATCAACAAACTTGAATCTATAAACAGATTCAGTAAATCTCAAAATACAAAATCATCTGAAATTGATTCATAAAATACTATAAAACTTGAATCTTCTACTAATTTCAAAAAATATGTGAGTAGTAGTCCAACCTAACCCTCCATTCCAGCTTTTACCCTTAAAGTTACTGAGACCCAGGGAACTTGATGTAACATCAGTTCTATGCATACAGATTTTTTTCCAGAACACAGAAAACTATCATTTCCTAACACATTCTGTCACAGTATTCTTGGTTCCATAATAAAATGAAAATATTAGAAATACAAAGGAAGATAACCACATCCCAACTTAATTAAAAATAATTGCCAATATCCAAAATATACATTTATTTATACAGTCTAATAGATTACAAGTAGACTAATACAACATGCTCATGCAATTATCCTAGAAATGCAAGGATGACTTAGTATTAGACAGTATATTAGCTTAATTACTTTAAAAAATTAAAATACAAAATACAAAATATATAAAGAACATATCAATTTGTATTCATTGAAATACAAAGGAGAATATATCAGAAAAAGATAAAAATGCATTAGATATGATTTATTAGACATTTCTCACTTAAAAATAGCAAACCAGGAAAGTTGTACAGACTTCATAGGCTAGAAATATATAAGAAAATTTTGTTTATAGTTACACTGTTAGAGTTTTCCCTAAATTTTAAATAATATCTGAATGTTCTATTTCAGCAAATCAAGGAAAAATACATATATTATAGCTCTCTCTTTGGCCAGCGTTCTCTTAGGAGGTGTTTGTTTTTTTATACTGTGATCTTGACTTTAATATCCCTGTATTTTCAGGGATATTACACACATACACATGCACATACACGCCAAATTGTGTGTATAATTTCAATATTTCAAGTATTCAGTAAATTATTACTGAATATAGCACTTGTTGGGATCCAAAACACTATTTTCAATCAAGACTATGTTCCAACAAAAGACTTCAATGAAATTAAACATCAGTAGTATCACTTTTTCTATTTGTGCTTATAGGAGCTTCAGATCTAATAGTGATGAGATATAAAACATCATTTGAATGCATATTATGGTAATAAGTAAAATAAAAGATAGTGAAAGGGACTCTGGGCCTCCCTGGCACAATGGATTAAGTACAACACTTTGGAGCTGTTGGCAGCTGCAGCGCGAGTTTGATGCCGGGCAGGGGAGAGTCCCACATGGCAGGGCAGACCTCTCCTGCCTTGCCAGCTGCTCCCCTCCGCAGCGTGTTTTGGTGGATCTGTCTGTTCTGCTCCGCACTCTGTTTCTGTTGAACCCTTTCACAGCCCCACACTTCTGGCCTGCACACCAGCTTGTATGCATAAAGTAAAAAAATCTTTTAAAGGGCTTCCCTGATGGCACAGTGGTTAAGTGCTACGCTGAGGAACTGTTGGCAGCGGCTACACGAGTTTAGCGCCCTGCGGGAGATATTCCCACATGGCGGAGCAGACCTCTCCTGCCTCGCCTGCTGCTCCCCTCAGCAGTGTATTTCCGTAGATCTGCCTGTTCTACTCCCCACTCTGTATCTGGTGAACCCTCTCACTGCCCCACGCCTCTGGCCTGTACCCCAGCTTGTATGCATAAATAAATCTTAAAAAAAAAAGAAAAAGAAAAAAAAAGGGACTGGTAATGAGGGGGTCCATCAATAGCAAGCGAACCCCTAGCAATATTTTCATCAGAGCACTGCTTCTGATAACCACACCAGTACAGCATACCCTTTTTATACTATATAATTGCTCATCTGTATGAATATAACCTTCTAAATAAACCCTACAATACAATTGATCAATTTTTCTCTAGGGATATTGCATAAATAGATGTGCCAAATATTTATCTGAGTTCAATCTCATATCACTCTACCCTGTGTTATGGGCTATAAACATAAAATTATATATCTTAAGACTACCTTGACAGCTTTCTGATAGATTCTGCCAAAGGGAGGTCCTTGTGCTAGATTGCAATTTAAAGAAAGGCAACCATAGTATGTCTGCTCTGTCTTCTGCATAACAGTGTACTGGAGGTGACTATTCACTCTAGCAGTACATGGAGAAGATCTGAACTTAAAAGAGAGAGAGAACTTCCAGCTCCTTCAGTAATAGAATGAGGACTACTAGCTGCCTGGTTATCTGTTCTGGTGGCGTTTCCACAGCTGGCATGGCAGACGTCTTAGAAACGAGCTCTGGATAACACTACTACTCTCCTTTTCATTCCTTGACCTCTAGCAAAATTATAACAAGTTCCTCTATTAACTGCAGACAGCCTGCTTGTAATGCCTGGAGTTACTTCTGTTTCTCAGGTTGGATAGATAAAATATGAGGAACAAAGAAATGTGAAAACTTAAGAGGGATAGAGCAGATAGATATGAAATCGAAATTAACTAAAAGTACAATATTGTAAGGAAGAGCTTGGCCATGTAAGTGCTATTATTTATTTTCATTATTTACTGGACAAGGGTAACGCTTCAGACATTCTCTCAACCATTCTTAACCACAGGGGTCTATTCGTTTTAAGAGGAGTGACAATTGGAGTGTCCATCTTCCTGCATACGGGCTCTGCTGTTTTATTAATGAACTAATTAGTTTAGAACTTGTAATTTACCACATTTTTCTTATCTACAACCTTGATGGTTCTATTAGGAAATGAAGTTTCCTTTTTGTCATGACATTTTTCAAATCAGGATTTTAATAACACCATTCTAAAATTAGATACTGATAGAATAACATTCTCACACACTAACTGAGAACCCATGACTCAATCATTTTGGTGGTGATATTGTTGTAAAGTTTATCAACATGTATCAAAATATATGCCTTGGAGAGCTTCTAACTTCACCTTATTCACTCCCAGGGAACACATTATTCTGATTTTCCTCAAAATTAACATTTCCAATTAACATTATCAATTTTCCTCAAAATTAACATTTCTCAGTTTTATCTTCACCATTTGTAGATTATACCACAAACCAAATATCCACGATTCCTGGGGATGGCTGGGGAGGAAGGCTGAGAGTGAGTGTGGCATGAGGTGGGAGAGATTTTTACACTATAAATAAAGGACTTCAATGTGAAGTTTTATGTGAAATAGGTGACATAAGGTGATGAAATTCATAAGTTTTTGTAAGTGGAAAACTTATTTAAAATTGTGTATCGTTTTTCTAAAATATGTGCTCCACATATACAGATCTGTTTCAGATTCATAGTGTTTGTAAGATAAGTATAGAAATATAATGCTATACACATTACCCAAAGAATCATACACTTCAACTTAAAGTGTTAGAATTGTCCTACTGAGCAAATGATTCCTGGCAGATGAAATGCTATGTGAGCTATTTTTAAAATGGTTGGATATATCACAAATCTTTTCAAGAAATAGATACTTAAAATCTAAAGTTACATGTATGTGCGTATACACACATATCTATATATAGCACATGTGATGTTCCTCAAAATGTAATGTCTAATACGAAACAGAAACAAGTTAATTTTAGTTCTTAAAATTTCATGTAACAACCCTGCTGAATTTTTTTTCAGAATTTTGTGATGAGATAATGAGCTTGGCACAATGATTGGGAATTTATATTCTAAAAATGTCTTACATTGCTTCA
The DNA here is from genome assembly GCA_004024925.1 of Scalopus aquaticus. Taxonomy (NCBI): domain Eukaryota; kingdom Metazoa; phylum Chordata; class Mammalia; order Eulipotyphla; family Talpidae; genus Scalopus; species Scalopus aquaticus. The sequence continues at coordinate 45,104 of PVIJ01007462.1, read as the reverse complement.
TGTGGACAAAACCAATTGGTGAGTCCATATATTTATTAAGGTGATGAGAATCCAAAAAAAAAAATCAGCTTTCTATTTTCCAGATGTAAGACAAACTCTTTTTTTAATGTTTTACAATTTACTATAAATTGGTAAATTATAGTAATATAGTAACTATGAAATAAACACTTTAATGAAATATAAGAAATTGAAGTGTATAACCCCTGAACAACTCATTATTGGGGGTGTTGTCTTAATCTATTCAGAGTTTTTATGCTGGATCATATAAAACATAGGGAGAAGCATCTATTAATAGGTTATCTCTAGAATAGCAAGTAAAACCTGAAGAACTTTTCTATTTCATTCTGACTTGAAATGTCTTGTTCAATAGCAGAAAGAGCTCTGGAAAACAGCCTCTTTCACCAGGAGAAAGGCTTCTTTGACTTTCAACCTTTGCTGAAACCCAAACAATACACAGCATTCTAGCTAGAATGGATTTTGGGAAAATAATATCTAGCTTTCCTCCCTGTTAAGTGCAAATATATAAAAGGAGTGGAAATGAAGTTGTTGAATAGTAATTTATAGTATATGTGTGGAATAAGAACAATGTCAAAAAGTATTTTTAATCATAAATAAGTTTATGATAAAATTCTTTCCATTTTTCATAGCTGACTTCTGTTTGTTTGCATGCTTGCTTTTTTAGCCAGCAGGAGATTTGTTATGGAGTACTCTTGAGAGATACTCCTGTGGAAGGTAAGGAACGGAGCAAGACTGGGCTGAGATTGCAATCTTAAAACAAGTATCAGCCAGTTTTACTGACAGTCTCAAGATGGGATAAACTTTCAGAACTCCTCCATGTTAGGGCAAAGGGCCAGGTGTTCACTGCCTGTCAGTTAAGCACTGCTTAGTTTGCCTTGAGATGGAGGAATGGCCTTGGGCGACACATGTCCCATTAGCTAAAGTAAACCCCAGAGTATTGATAGGTGAGGGGTATTTGCTAGCAGCATTCCCAGCAAATGGATTATCAGACTTTTAATCTTAAATTGGGTCTCAATGTTATAACCAGTATTCTTTACAGATCAGACTTTGTGTGGTGCAGATCCATTTTTTTACATAAGCACTGAGAACAACTCGTATAGGATTCCAACAGACCTGTTTACCTGGCGTCTTGATGCTCATCTCTGAGAGTTCTGGGCCTCTGGTCAGTGTGACTTTCTCAGTTCATTCACTGTGAAAACTGGCCGAGAGAGTAGAGTGCCTCCCAAACTGATCACTTTGATTCCAACCTTATTCTTTTCATGCTTTCATTATGTCATAGAAGTCCAACTTTCTCCTCATGATCGAAGTCAGTAATTCATTTCAAAATGGTACTCCTCTTTCTGCCTGCTAGTCCCTTGACACAAGGAGCTTATGTGTTCAGGTGGCAATTATAGGTGGTAGTTCAATGGACTCTAGCCAAATCCCTAAAAGAAACATTTCTTAAAGGAAACATTCATTACTTCGCTATAAATTAAAAAAATATTTTTGAAAGAATTTTCCAACTCAGAATATTTTAAATGTGAAAAGGGAATTGTGTAGGGCTTCCCTGGTGGCGCAGAGGTTAAGCGCTGCATTGTGGAGCTGTCAGCAACGGGGACAGCGCCGGTTCAATGCCCAGCCGGGGAGATGCTTACATGGTGGGGCAGACCTCTCCTGCCTCGCCCCTGCTCCCCTCAGCAGTGTATTTCCATCAATCTGCCTGTTCTGCTCCCTGATCTGTCTTTAGTGAACCCTCTTGCCGCCCCACACCTCTGGCCTATACCCCAGCTTGTATGCATAAATATGTAAATCTTTTTTTTTTAAAAAGGGAATTGTAAGGCAAAATATGGTAGCTGGTCACAATAATCATGCATAACTAGTGAAAATAATTACACAACTATTGCTGGGGAAAAAATCTGGTTTGATATAATAACAGAATTTTGTTTTAATGAAGTGTCTGATTTTTTTGCAGTTTTATTATGTTATGAATGAATATAGCCGGTACATTAATGTGAGGTAAAGATCTTTTGTTTGTGTTTGTATCTATCTTTCTATCTATGTGAACATCTATGCAAAACAAACCTTTTCGTGGGTGGGGGGGATGGTGAACATTCAGGTCTTCTCAATTTTCACATAACTAAAGCAAAAAACATTTTAGAGAAAGACTCCAAATATCTCTAATTTGTATAGAGCAAAATATAGGAATAATGAACCATTATAAATGAACTGAGATATTCCTGTTTTGAGAATGTATTCTAAATTACTGATAGAAACAGGATGTATTTCCATTGAGTTGAATGTTTCTTTACACTTATAACCCAATATGTAGAGTGTTTTGTTTGTTTGCTTGTTTGTTTGTTTTAGGGGATATTTTGTTCCAAATAAATTTCACTTTTGTCTTATTTCTGTGAAGAATGCAGTTGGGACTTTATAGGGACTGCACTGACTGTACACATTCTTTAAGTATTATAGTCATTTTAATGATATTAATTCTTCCAAACCATGTGCACAAAATACCTTTCCATCTCTTTGTGGCTTCTTCCATTTCTTTTAGTGATGTCCTATTATTTTCAGTACCCACTTTCAGTGTATGATTCACTTTTTTAAAATTTATTCCAAGATATTTAATTATTTTTTTGATGCAGTTGTAAATGGGGTGTTCTTCTGACTTTTCTTTCTGCTAGTTCACTACTTGCATATAAAAATGCAACAGATTTTTATATATTAATTTTGTACCCTGCCGTTTTATTATATTCATTTATTTCTAATTGCTTTTTTACTGAAGTTTTTAGGATTTTCTATGTATATTATTTCATAGGCAAATAGTGATAGTTTTATTTCTTCATTTCCAATTTGGTTACTTTTTATATCCTTTTCATTTCCATTTGTGCTTCCTAGCACAAATGCTTTGGGATATACTAGAATGCTATGAATGAGTCAAAATTCCTTTTAGGGGAAATGAAGAAATAAAGGAAGAAAACTGAAAGACAATAATATTGAAACCCATGTATGATTTTTGACATTTATTATTTATGAAAGCTACATAGTTATGCATGTTTACATATACATACTTATACTATAAAAATGAAAAAACTGCCTTTTTTAAAAGTGAGGGGTGCACTTGAAGGTATTTTCACTGTAGACTGGGTAGCTAGGAGAAAATTTTGGAGGAGTAACCTCCAAACTGTTGTTTGCTGCATGCCCACCTGCGAAGGAGCTGGCTTCAGTCCTACCTGTTCCTGATCGGGAGCAGCGTGTCCATCCCACGGCATGTGCACCTGGGGATGCCTGTTGTGCTCAAGGTACTCAGGCCACCATGTGTGCAAACATCAGCTGCATATACTGGCTGGGGTGGACAACTGGCGACAACCTCAGGCTCCACCATTGGAGCAGAGATTTGAGCACCGTACTTAGTCCAGGAGCTGGATGCCTCGGCCAGCGCTGCGGTCCCAGGCCGAGGGCGTCCCGCACAGCACCAGCCAGCCCGCACCAGTGGGCGCAGTCGGTAGAACCATCACCATCCTAGACAGCCTGGCCCCTCCCTGGATACTAGACAAAGGCTGGGAGCAGCAACCTCTGAAGCAGTGGATGGCACCCAAAGGTGGAAGCTGATCAACCCCCCTAGCTTTCTGAACCAGCTGGGGCTGGTGGGAGCAAGGGGAGGAGCTGAGTCGACTGCGCAACCTTTAAAGGGCCAGGTCACAGCAGGCTTGTCTCAGTAGACTGCATCAGCTTGACCATCAGCCCCCGCGCGCTAGTCTCTTCTGCTCCACACATCTCCATTCACCTTCCAGGTGCATCGCCACTGTCCTGGCACCTGCTTCTGATTTCCAGAGCCGCCCCTTCTTCCTTGAGGGCAGGCAGTTCTCACTTGCCTTCTGCAGGGAAAACAAAAGGTTTGTCAGGTTTTTCTGCTCTCCCCTCAAGGAGAGGCCTACACACCTTCCTGATGGTGGTCACCTGGAATAGAGTGTGGATCTGTGTGATGGGGCACACCTGAGCCAGAGACTGGGCTTATAAGCAGCAGAAGAAGCAGCAGAGAACAGGGCGTGGAGCAGAGGGCCATTCTGGGTGTGGCAGAGAGATCACGGGTCACCGCCAGAGACCCCAGAGAAAGTAAAGATTTGTAGGGGGCTGGGACGCCTCCCAGCCTCCCACCTCTCCCACCCCACACGTTGCCTGCCCTGTACCTGGCTGCCTCACTACAGGAGACCAGTAAAAGCATAAAAAGCCACCGAGGGCTCCAGAACTCCCTCCCTTTAGACCCGCCGGTGCAGCTCCACTGAGAACCTGTGCTCCTGGTGTTGTCTTGTCTCTACACCTTCCCCAGCTGACCAGCTGCCATTTTGCTGGTGCAGCTCCTGCTTGAATTACAGTCTCTGAAACAAGGACACTACCTGAGGTATGCCTTTTCTCATTTCCTGTGAATAATTTGTTATTTGTTGTTTCTCTCCATTTGTCTGGTTTTGAGTTATGTCCTGCAGTGGTAAGTGCATGGGTGAGGTGTGTATACATGTGTAATATATACATATATAACACACATATATAATCAAGGGCTAATTGTACCAAACTAAAATCCCTTGCACTTTTGAGAGTAAATGTCTACAATTTTTGACTTCTGAGTTCTGATAAAAATCCTCGTATTTTTCTTTTAAATTCATGTCCAGTGAATTTTGATTTTTCCATTTCTATTCAGCTACAGCATCAAGTTCACTGCCCCCAGTTCTTCTCACTTCTTGCACAAATAAGGAAGCTTCCCCACAAGTCAATTTATTTGAAGTTATATTTGCAGAATATTGACAAGTTGCCAGCATCTGGGGGGTAAGTGTCAATGATGCATTCTCCTGACATTTCTTACAAGTACTTTGTGATTATAGAAAACTGAAGTATTTGTGTCACTGGATATTCTGTGTTTTGCATTTTGAATGAACATTCTTATTAAGCCAGGATAATACAACTGGAAAATACAATTGAATTTTTGTCAGCATGTAGAACTTTAAAAGATTTGTTATTACCATTTTTTTGATGGAGAAATTAGTGATTGTAACTAGAAAGTAGTAACTGGCCACAAATTACCACTTATTTTAGTTCAAAAAGTTTTTTTTTTTCATAGAAAAGCTATATCACCTCTCTTCTGTAGGAGTTGAATCACTCATTCTTTTTTTTTTTTTTCTCCTTATTCTTTGCTATGATTCTCTAAAACCTTTTTCAAATAGATTGGATCTCCAACTCTGGTATATTTATAATAGGATTTTCATCGACACATCTTACTAAAAATTTATACACCTTCCAATAATTTTTCCTATTTAGTTTTCAGTCACTGATTCTTAATAACAAAGTGCTTGTTTGGCACAAGGAACATTTCTAAGACATTGTCAAAAATTATTCTATCATTACTGTTTGGGGAAAATGCATGAGACTTGCATGTGAAAAGTCCAGACATGGTCGTTGTTGTAAACAAGTTAGCATTTCTTCAAAAACATAGTTTACACTACTTATAGACTGACAGATAAAGCTATTGGAGCAGTGGACCTGGAATTTTTATGTAAATTTTGATTCCTTCTCTTAAATAATAATTTATGATAGAAGAAAATCTCTCCTGGGATGTTTGGATTTCTGCTGATGTTATTAAATCAAAGTTAAAAGATTGTTTCCATTATTGGTGATCCAACCATAGGAAAAATATCAAATAATTAATATAGGACAATTCTATCATGATTTGTGTTGTATGTTTTCTTTTTCATAGAGCAGTCTTTCAAAGACAACAATAAATAAAAGGAAAATTAGCACCTTAGCACACTATACAATTTGTAGGTTTCAACTCAATCATCCATAACTCAGAAAGGATTTATCTAATATTAATAATCTGTTCAACTATCTACATTTTATATTGCAGCTTCATTCATACCCACTTGTTAATACTTATAAAAGTTGTATGTTTACATTTTGTAAAATTATTTGATGGCTGGATCTCCTAGATTATAGCTGTGTGACAGGCATTTTGTTCTTTAGTTTGTTTTCTTGATTTTGGGAGAAAGTAAGATTATGTTTCACTAATCTACAGTGTCTCGATAGGGTGCTAGAAATTGATGGTGATTAAAATACATTTATTACCTCACTGACTGGATAGGGAATAAGAGTTAAAAATTACTACTGATTGGGGCCTCCCCGGTGGCGCAGCGGTTAAGCGCTGAGCTGTGGAGCTGTCGGCAGCGGCGACGCGAGTTCGACGCCTGGCCAGGGAGAACCCCACATGGCGCAGCAGACCTCTCCTGTCTCGCCCGCTGCTCCCCTCAGCAGTGTACTTCTGATTTGCCTGTTCTGCTCCTCACTCTGTCTCTGGTGAGCCCTCTCACCGCCCCACACCTCTGGCCTGTACCCCAGCTTGTATGTATAAATAAAAAATAAATCTTTAAAAAAAAATCACTACTGATTGTAGGAAGTTGTCAGATCGAATAATGAGGAGGACCAGGTTAACATGGCCTTGTGCAGTAATTTTAGCATCTTCATTCAAAACATAAGAAAAAATAGCAGTGAAACATAAAGCTTATAAAGAATATTTTTAAAGGATTAATGGCAAAAAAAAAAAATCCTGTAACCAATAACATGTTAAGCACTGCACATACCCAGAATGTCACTTTTTCTTCATTTATTAACTAGTGTTTTTACCTAATGATGAGAGTTTGATGATCAACTGGGGTGAATGCTAGTGCTTTATAACACTGCAGTGTAAATCATCAATTTTTTAATTTTCAATTTCAGAGTAAGAAGCCCATGTAATAGTCAATCTCATTAGTGACATGCGTTTTTTTCCCTTTTGTTCTTTTACTTCTTTTTATGGATATTTATTAATGTGTCAGCGTCAAGTAACGTTATTTTGATGTTTATATAGAACCTGATTTGATCAGTGATAACTCTTTCAAACTGTCTCCTAGGTCCATTCCATGTTATCATTAGTTGCCTTTGAACTCTTCCTTGGTTTCTGACATAAGAGAGTGTCTGTTCTGCAATTAGTCTGTATTTTCTCTTCCTCTTGTTTGGGTTGGTAATTTCTCCTTGAACTGATTTCTTTTAGTTGGAAATGGTATTGGAAATGAAGATTTGGGCACTTAGGGTGTGAGTGATCTAATTGTTATTGAGGTTATGTCACTTCTACTTACTTTTCAGTGAAAAGAGCTAGGAAATACTCATTAAATAATTGTGTCCATATTAATATTTTTTACTTAAGTCTGCTTGATTTAATATTTAACCTCCTATTTCTTGCATTTAAAATCTTAGTTCATAATGACTAACATTGACTACTTCTTTGCTTTATCTTTTAGTATGTTTAGAACGATTTCAAAATTATGATGGTAGCAGAGCTATTAGTACTATACCACCTGAGTTAAATATAAAATTCCTTTGGTGACCTTTTTTTTGTTCTTATATACCACCAAGAATATAGAGTATACAGTGTTTTTTTGTTTTGTTTTGTTTTGTTTTCCTTTTCTTCATTTACTAGCTTTTTTTTTTTTTAAAGATTTATTTTTTATTTATACATACAAGCTGGGGTATAGGCCAGAGGCGTGGGGGGGCGAGAGGGTTCACCAGAGACGGAGCGGGTAGCAGAACAGGCAGATCAGAAACACACTGCTGAGGGGAGCAGCGGGCAAGGCAGGAGAAGTCTGCCGCGCCATGTGGGATTCTCCCCGGCCGGTCGTCGAACTGGCATCGCAAGCTGTCGACAGCTCCACAGTGCAGCGCTCAACTGCTGCGCCACCGGAGAGGCCCCTCATTTACTAGCTTTTTAAAAAAGATTTTATTTATTTTGCATAGAAAAGCTGGGGAGCAGGCCAGAGTTGTAAGGAGTGAGAGGATTCACCAGAGACAGAGTATGGAGCAGAGCAAGCAGATTTATGGAAATACACTGCTAAGGGAAGCAGTAGGCGAGACAGGAGAGGTCTGTTGCTACATTTGTGTGTTGGCTCCCTGGTGGGGCATCAAACCCAGACTGCTGTGGTGGGACATCTAGTGATAGCATTGAGACCGTAGGCCACAATGGAGGCCACCAATTTACTAGCTATTTTTCTATGGAAAAAGTACCCTGGGTTCTGGATCCTGTGGATCCAGCTTTCAGAGAATGAGAGCCCCACAGATGCAGCCATCTGCTGATAGAAACATTTTCCTGGTGACCTATTATGAAATTAAAAGTGCTTTAGCAAACATTTTGTTTTCTTTCTTTCTTTTCCCTCCACCAAACCACTTGTGCCCATAACCCATCTCTCTTTCCCATACCTTCCATCCTTTTCTCCATCCCATCTGGTAACTATTATATTCTTTTTGCAGGGTTCAAATTTTTATTTCTTTTATTGTTTGCCTATAAATGTGTGTTTTTCTTTTTGTAACTATATGCTGCATATGAGAGAAACTATCCAAAATCTGTCTTTCATTTTTTGACTGATTCACTCAACACAATTACCTGAAGGTGCATCCATTTTGTCCTTAATATCACCTTTTCAGCTTCTTCACAGCTGTGTAATATTCCACCGAGTACATGTTCCATAGTTTTTCTATTCATTCATCTGTTGAAGGGTACTTTGGGTTGGCCCCATGACTTGGCAGTTGTGAACAGTACTGCTATGTATATAGGTATAGACTGATAGTTTCATATTAGATTTTTCATGTAATTTGGACCTAATAGCAGTATTGCTGGGTGAAACATAATCTACATTTTTATTTTCTTGAGAAATTCCTATCTCATTTTCCATAGAGGATGTGCCAGCTTGCATTCCCACCAACAGTTCACCACAACTTCACCAACATTTGTTAATTCTGTTTTTTTTTTCCATAGGGACCATTATCCCATGAGTGAGGTGATATCTCAGTGTAGTTTTGATGTGCATTTCTCTTATAATAAGTGATTTTGAGCATTTTTTCATATTTTTATAGGCCATCTGAATGTCTTTTTTAGAGAAGTGTATGTTGAGGTTCTTTGCCCATTTTTAAATTGGGTCTTTTGTTCTTTTGTTGTTGGATTATGTAAACACTTTGTAAAATTTTGGAGATTAACCTCTTGTCAGAGCTATGGTATAGAAATATTTTTTCCCATTCTGTAGGTTGCCTTTTTGTTTTTGTGGTGATTTCTTTGGAGGTACAAAAGCCTTTAAGTTTGATACAGTAACTGTTTAAAAGTCTTTTGAAATAATATTTTCCCTCTGGGTTAATGTTGCCAAATTGATAAGTAAGTTAGAATCACTTCATAACTGTTAATTTTTAGGTTTACCATTTGCTTTTTATATATATTTTTGAATAGAGAAAATGAGTACATAGTTCAAAGTAAAAATTATGTAAAATCTTTTATTCAGAGAAGTCTCTTTTCCATTCTTATCTTTACCACACTTCTCTTGCTGCCTTCTGTAGTTGTCTATTTTAGCTTCTGCTTTATATTTCCACTGTTTCTTTATGCAAAAATAGGGAAATGTGCATGTGTTCTGTATACGCAGTTTATGTAATTTCTCCTTTCTTATAGAAAATGCAACTACTATATGAATTATTCAGTTTCCTGCCTTGTTTAACTTAAGAATGCACTTTAGAATTCACACCCTATTAGTTTATAAATCCTCTATTGTCTTTTTTAGTTGCATGTAATTCCATTGTGTTTGGTATTAAATAATTGTTTTCAGATATTTATTAATAACTATTTAATTCAATAATTTTTTGGCTTTAACAAACAATGCTATAATTAATATAAATATGCAACAATTGTCTTATGCTTGTGCAAAAGTCAGTGGGTAAATTCATCTATTTTGTTAGAATAAAGACCTGTTAATTTTTTACTGTTAATTCAAAAATAATAAATTGTGGGGTCAATCAAGGGTCAGATAAGATTTTCTCTTTTTTTATTATTTATTTGGTTTTAATGGGCCCACAGTAGACCTCTTGTCAGGGCCATGTGAGCCTTAGGATATCTATTAGCATTACTTAGAGAATGGTCACTGTGTTGCCCAAGAGCAGCGAAAGCCCAGAAAGCAAGGAGAAACTCCTGTTCTTCCCCAACTACTTCTGCTTGCCTAATTGAAAAAGACATCCTCAAGTCCTAAGCTTCTGCCCTTTTCCTAATCAAAGAAGCAATCACTGCTACCCCTTTTATAACTTAGATGAATGTAGTTTTAGGTTTATCAGTAAACATGTTCTCGCTAAGAATCTCATCTTTATTTTCAGAGTGAATATGAGATTGCCCTCTTCTTGTTTATCATGTCAAGGCTCTCCCTCTCTGGTCCTTGATGCCACAGGTTACAAAACACAGAATAAATATTCCTGGTCTACTCCATTGTTCTTTAGCATTACAACCATATAAATTTTCCATATGTAGTAAATTGATAGTATTTTCCTTTGTTAACCTTTCTGATGCTGCTTTGATTGTTCACTAGCTTAAGGGGAAGCCAGAGGCGTACCGAATGGCTTCCTTTCTGCCCTAACATGCATTTATTTATTTATTTTAAAATTCTGACACTACACGTTTAAATAGTATAAAATAGTGTAATTTTTAAAGAAACAACTAGAGATGAATAAGTGAAAACCATGCATAGACTACTCTTGTACCCCCAAGTATTTGACTAACATAGTAAAAACCTCATGTCTTTTATACCGAATTGTTGATAATCAGGTAGCTATACTGGGTTGTAGCACTCTAGTAAAAAAGTTTCATAGTTTTTTTTTTTTTTTTTTTTTCATTTTCATTGGTCAAAAGTAGATTATAAACCAAAATTCAGTGATGGTGTTCACTAGAACTTCTTTAGACATGTTGCTTATTTTAGGGGCTCCTTTTAATAAGCAATTCTAGGATCAAGATTAGATTTTATAACTTCACCCCTAATGACTTTTTTTCAAACAACATTATAGTTAGAATTAGTTGTTTTTGAAGCCTCGGAATTTCCTAGAAATTATTTTCTAGAAAATAAACAAAATAAATGAATTCATTTACTATTGCACTTACTTTTAGTGCTTTTACACTGAGTAGGAACATTTCTAGTATCGATTTTCCTGCATTTTTATCTTACTTACCTTCAAAATGTTTTTCATAGGTTTAAACAGGTTTCCACCTCACTCTCCTATGGTAGTTTTTCCATTATTTAGTGAAATGACCTGTTTAAAATAATTAGTCATTCTATTTATCTTTCAGCAACTGACTTCCTATTACTCTGTTCTAGGGACTAACTGGCTTCATTAAAATTTAAGCAAGAGTCTTTAAGAAATTCTTTAAAAGTAGCATTGAATAGTCAAAACAAGAAAGAGAAAATTAGCCTTACTCTGTTAAACATTAGCATCTGAGAAAATTGCTTAATAACTTCACATCAAAATTTTAATTTACATAATCAAAATATGGCAGCATTCCATGCACTATTCATTTACATTTTCTCTCTGAAGCACATTCTGGGAATTAAATAAAATTGATATGATTATACTCTATTTGCAGTATTTGCAGACAAATTTTCAAAAATGAAGGAACATTTTTTGTCAATTTTTTAAAATTAAGGCTTTAAGGAAATTAGTTCCTTTCACCAGTTAAGGAAGCTCAAAGACCCAGATTTAATGGCATTATTTTTGAACACTTTCCATTTTTTTTCTATTTCATTAATGTGAATAAGCAAGACATTTCTTTAGTGAATTTAATTTACCTAATATACATTTTCCTTGTATTTTAAAATTGATCTTCATAACTTGTGATTTTACCATGCAGGAAATAAGACAAAATGAACATAAATTTAAAATTAGTAATTGCATTTTCTAGAAATCATATGAATTTCTCAAAAATGTTTCCAAATAGTTGCAATGAGTGTCTTATTAATTTGCTTCTACTTGCAATTTTGTTTAAAATATTCACCTTTTGATTCAATGATCCAGATAGGTTTAAACCACAGAAGCCAAATTGAGAATTACTGAATCTTTTACTTTTTTTCAGAGAGTGATTGTCATCTGAAGCTTTCTCACAAAGAAAGAAATGTGATTGAGACTTACATTACCACTTCAAAGTGAATGCCTTGGATTTAAAGATATAAGCAAATTTAATATTTAAGACAAAAAAAGATGAGAAGGCTGGATATATATATGTTTGTGTGTGTGTATAAAACATGTGCAGTATATAAAAATTATGGCATATAACTTATATTAGTGTTATATGTTAATATTGGTTATTCCACAGTACCATATTATAGAGGAAAGAGCTCACATATAGAAGCCAGAGATCCACTGGTTCATATCATATTTTTAAAATTTTATTATTTTTATTAAGGAAAACTTGGTTTATAACACTGTATGATAAGAGACATAGTTGCACACCACTTCAGAGTTATGTTACCACACCATACCTGTCAGCAAAGCACCTATAATCTTCCACCATAGTCCACTGAATCCTATCTTCTCTTTGATCCCTACCACCTAATAGACCTTTCTGTTAGCCTTAGTTCTGCAATCAGATTTCTAGAGATTGGTTTTGTTTTGTTTTGACTGTTGTTTTATTTTGTTTCTCTATATTCTACATATAAATGAAACCAACCTATATTTTTCTTTCTCCCTCTGACATACTTGATCTAGCATAATCCCGTCTAGTTCTAGCCATGTTGTTACAAATGTAAGATTTCATCTTTTTCTTTTATATAGCTGAATAGTATTCCATATATATGCATATATATAACAGTATATATATATATATATATATATACACATCACATATTCTTTATCTGTTGTTGAGCACTTAAGTTGCTTCCATAATTTGGCAATTGAAAATAGTGCTGCAGTGAGCATAGGAGTTTATAGATCTCTTCAAATTGGTGTTTTTGCAATGTTTAGGTAGATATCTAGGAGTGGAATTGCTGGATCATATGGCAGATCTATTTTTAATGTTTTGGGAAACCTCCATAACCTCCTGGTAACCAATGATTCAAATTCAAATTAGCTGGACTTGACATCTCCTTCCTTTAAACATGCGTAAGCTCCCAAAACTAGATATACAGCAGTCGCTCAAAAAATGCTAGAGCTCTTCCCTGCTCCCCCTCTCTTTTTCTTTCTTTCCCCCTCTCTCCCTCCCCTAAGTTTAAATACCCTGGGGAGATGAATTCATTTCGATTTTAGCAAGACATGTTTGTATTTGCTTTGGAACTGAGATTACAGTTAGTAATTTAAAATTTCATCACTTTCAATGTTGAAAAAATAGAAACACAATTGTGGAAAAAGATATTTTATGGGGAATTTTTGCCCTCACCTCTATGTTTTATGATACACCTGGGGAAAATGTTTATTGGGCAATAAAGTTCTCGGCTCAGTGTTATTACCCAAGGCACAGTCCACGATCATTTCCTGTCTGTAGTTTGTCATTTGGGTTGAATTTACTGCTATAGAAAAAGACATATTGTCAAGCCAGGAACATAAGTCCTGTATTGGTCTGGCCAATAGACAGTAATATGTGCTGGGATCCCCAGTTGACTTCATCAGTCTCTAAGACTATACTCTGTGAAGGTGATTATTTAAATTCCCTAAGTAGTTAACTTTTCTGAAAAAGCATACACTTAATTGCTTATTTTGACTCATCTTATTTTTTACCCTTCATTTACTTATGCTTCCTCACTTATCCTCTACTCAGTCTTTTAGGCTCTGTCACTGAGCTGAGGGAAGGTTTTCAAGAATATAAAATTTATGTCCCCCTTCCACTAGTGTTATGTTGGCCACTTGGTTCATTCATTATTAACTTGTGAGTAGTTTCAGTCTGTGGTTTCTTTCATCCAGAGTTAGAATCTCTTTGCACCCTGTAAAACTTAGAAAGAAGAGTTTGCATGGGAGTTATTAACCAGTATATCACTTTCCTATATGTTTGCAGTGCTTGCAATGTAAATTTAAAATCTTTACATATCTTTTCATGCTTCTAACTACATTATAAATTAGGAAGGCAAGTGATATGATCCAAATGCACACACAGAGAAATTTGGGAGTAAACTATTTGTACATATATCCAGCTGGCAATTATTAGTCAAAACTCAAAAGTTTTTGGAGTTCTAGTTCAGTGTATTTGTCGTTACGTGTCAACATATAAAAAAAAAAGAATAACATTCTTCTGTGTCATATATTTCCTAGCTGTTTTAAATAATGATTGAATAATTTGTTAAAGAAAATAATTTCCAAAAAAATGAGACAGTATTTTTTGTATCTTTTCATATTACATTAAAGCAAAATGGAAGCATGTGGTACTGTATGAATGAACTGCCTGCCATCCCACTCCAAACTTGAGCAAACATTTCCAAAAAAAGAAACTTCTTGGGGTAATTCCATTGAATTTGGAAGCTACCACAAATATCTTAAGCTTGACATGAAACTAAATCAACAGAAGAATTAAAAATAGATTGGAGACTTCTGGTTTCAATTCTGACATGTAATAAGCTTAGAAGTCATTACTTCTTTCCTTATAACAAGAAAAAGCTGAACAAATTGACCCATCAGAGAGTTGTAGTCACAGGAAACCTGCCATTCTGAAATCTGGAAAGACAGGCAAATCTAGAGTCACTGCTGAGATTTGCTTACATGAAGCAAGTCTCTTGAGCCATTTATTAACCATGTCTTTTATTTTCTGTATTCTGATGTTTTGACATCTGGTTCCTCTTAAACTTGGAGAGGTAGCCTCTCACTAGACAAGCCAATTCCTTGGTTTATCCTTGTAGGCAACTTATCAGATATTTATTAATACAGCTGAGACTGGGAGTGGCTCAGAAAGAGTTTTGTATGATACTGGAGTTTCAGCAAAAGATCAACGATTATTTGTCTTAGCTTCTTGAAAGTATTATCCAAACTTACAGTACCTGTACGTACTGTTTGTCAACCCAGATGCTATAGAAAATTCTTGGATTGTTAGCATGCATTCATTAGGTTGAGTGCTCTGGATATAAAGAGGAAATTAACCAAAGTAGAAGATGCTATAGAGACGAGTCCTTCCCATTTGGTGGACATAGCCTTTAGAGTTTAAAATGCAAGAGAAGAAAGGAAGCCTAGGGCCTACAACCACTTTTCATAGAGACAGAAGACAGGACAGTACTTAGTAGGTGCAGTGAAGGGTCGTGGTGAGGATACAGAAGTAAATCTTAAGGAAGAATCAATGTGCTCATTACAAGGAAGAGATACATTGAATGGACAGGTGTTCCAGGCTAGAAGCAAGAAAAGCAAGAAGCTTGAGAAAGTAAGAGAAAAGGAAAGTCAAGTCCATGGCTTGCTGGGAGTTATAATCCTTGGAGCCTGTGATCTCCTTGGTGTGGACATGGCGCTGGTGTCTGGAAAGGTCCCAGGAGTGGAGTCTATTCAGGAAGTTACTCACTGGCTTTCAGTGTGCTTCTCCCTGTTCCTCAAGTAAGATTAAAGGGAAATTTTCTCCATTAGTTAGTTTTGTGACTCACCCAGAGCTCATAGATTGTTTCATGCAAAAGTCAGGTTAAATTATGGAAAATTTTGAATAGTAGAAACTAAATATATACTTCATATTCTGGTCACATCAAACCACTTCTGGTTCCCTGCTCATCTTTTAATACTGCTGTATCTCTCCATTAAGTTGTGTGTTGTTTGCAAGAGCCAATTACATACTTCTTTCCCCATATTCCATTTTTATACTTAAAAAAAGTTTTTAAAGATTTATTTTATTTATTTATGCTTACAAGACCTCGGGTGTAGGCCTGAGGTGCAGGGTGTGAGAGGATTCACCCAAGAGAGAGTGGGGAGCAGAACAGGCAGATTCACTGAAATACACTGCTGAGGGGAGCAGCAGGTAAGAAAGTAGAGGTCTGCTATACCATGTGGGTCATCTCTCTGCCCAGGGATTGAACTTGTACTCCAGTGGCTGCTAATAGCTTCATATGCTGAGTCTTACTTAACGCCTTGCACCACCAGAGAAGTCCCATTGTTATACTTTTAGCAGTCTTCTGCTGATCACTTTTCTTCAGTGACTTTTTCTGTCATTTTTACCTGACTGTTTTCAAAACTACTCATCTATCCCTAAAGTGCAGCTAATGTGTCACCTATAAAGGAATCTTCTTAAACACCTTTTGGATGCTTTTATAACACCTTGTGCATATATCTATACCATCGTCCTTTTTAATTGTTTGAAAATTATTCAGCTAATTTTTCAATTTTTCTTGGCTAAAGTCTGTGTCTTTTCATCTTTGCATTATCAGGATATAACAGTTTACTATCATACAGTTGATGTCCAAATGTATCATAGGCAGGGGATCTACAGAAAGTTTTTGAGCAGGGAGAATGTGATAAAAAAAAAAATGGTTGGAAAAGTGACTTTCACAGTGATAAGACCCAGGAATTGAAGTGAGAAAATTGAAAGTCAGAACCATGGCTGGTAGATTAAGTGCCTAAACCAGAAAGGCTATCAAAGAAATCACATCCTACTACAATCCATAAAGAACAATTCAACAAGATTTGTTAATAAGCAGATGTGCTAGAAATTCTTGTTTCCTAAAGGGTGGAAGCTAGGTCAGTAGTATTGGTGTCTCCTGGAAACTTTTTAGAAATGTATAATCTCAGTCCTTCCTGGGAACCTAGTGAATCAATATCTGCATTTGAACAAGATCCCCAGGTGGTTTGTATTTATATTCAAGTTTGAGAAGCATTGGCTAAAGAGGAAAAAAGAATAAAAGATGACAGGCTTCATTTCTTTGGTTCCAAGACAAAGGATGTCTCAATATTTTCTTCTGTTATAGATCCCTTTACAGAGTCCTCTGAAGTGACAGTAGGCCAGGAGCAGGTGAGACATATTGATTCTCTAAAGAACTATGGAAACTATTGAAACTTTTTTGTAGAAAACAAAGCCCTGTTATCAATAGAAGGCATGTATAGTGTTAGAATGCTTATTATGAACTGTGAAGTTAGAAGCTTGTTTTCTACAGCATTTCTGTGGCAAATGTCTCTTAACTGTAGGTAGAGAGCCCTAAGTCTATAAGCAGCAGGAATTCTCAGGTGCCTCAGTGAGGCCCTCATCTTAGACTTCTTTCCAATAATAATTCTGAAGCCCTTTTATCCATTATTTCTAATAGCTTTGTTCTTCAAGGCCATTCTTGAAATGAAATCCCAATAAGTTAATTTACTAGGCTGATTGTAGTGTGATAGTGTGCCAATAGTAAGAATACATAATGTACATGATGCTTATAATATGCTATAGGTACTGTTCTAGCACTGTACATATATCATTTCAAAATCTTCCTCACAACACTATGAAATAAGTAGTGTTAGTGTAATCTTCTTCATTTTACAGAAGATATAAGAACAAAAGTAGTAAGTAATGTGGCTAAGGTCACACAACTAAGTGGCAGGCTGGGATTCAAACCCAGCGACTGACTTCAGAGCAGTGGTCTCTGTGACTGCTGCCAGTGGTTCTCCAACTTCAGCATGTATCAAAATCACCTGGACTGCTTGTTAAAACAGATTTCTGCCTCCCCAAGAATATCACATTCAGTGAGTCCGGGTGGGAGGACTGAGAATTTGTGTTTTGAAGATTTCTAAGATGATTCTGATGCTGCTGGTCTAGAATCACTCTTGGAGGATTAGGTCAGTATGTGACATACTGCATCTCTGTATTTGATAATTGTTAGCTTACATTGTTTGCTTTTAAAATTGACTATGTATAAGAAAAAAATAATAAAAAATAAATAGACTCAAATGAATGATAGTAAGTTGAGAATTCTCAGATACATTGAAAATAGCTTTTTTGAATTAAGTGAAAAATCTTTTGGAATGCTTTATAACAGATACATATTTACCCTTTCCTTTATAATTGGCCCTTTCCCAATAATTCTGTTCAGGCAATTCTATTCATAAATTTTTCTAATATCCAAGAAAAAAATATTTTTATATTTGACTTATATAAAATATTAAATCCTGGTCCAGAAGAATTAGGCAGTATAACTATTTCAGTGTGATGGTTAGAAGTTGTAGGGAACCTACTTTTTTTGCTTAGTCATTAATTACCTGCATGTCCTCTGACAGGTTACACAACCTCTATTTCTTCGTTTGTAAAATGAGAGTCTTGGACTAAATCTAATTGATACCTTTGTCCTATTCCAATGGATGGACAATTCGAGATTGGTGCCAACAGTCTCCCATCATATTTCAGGTTAGAGGTCTTGCTATAAAGACATGATGTTGCAGTGATGCCTTTGGCTTTCTTGTTACTCAAAAGGAGAAAATAAAAGAACTCTTTCTGCAGTCTACTAATCACGAATCTATGCAACAGTGACAGTTAATCTCCTTTTCCTATTAATAGATGCAGATGCCTAGGGGCTTAACATTTTCCTACTAGCTTAATAAGGAGAAAACGATTGAAGGCAAGGTAGACAGATGCCTAATTGCATAGCCAACAGCTATTTCTGTGTTGCTCAAAGGGACAAACTCAAAAAGGAAGAGAAAGAGGCAAGCTGACAATTCCTCATTGCCCATGCCAGTTAGTTGTCCCCAAAGAAATTAAAAGCAAGTCATTTTGATCTGTTTTGATACATCTCTAGGAGCACATTCAATTAAAAGCCTAGATGAACTTTCAGTTACTATTGGGCCTGCCCAGCTTTAAAAAACAAAACACTCTATATGGCTATATTCATATATGAATATGCCATGGAATGTTTACTACAAGAACACAGTATGTTATACATACAGTCATAATAAAATTTCATCTCTCCTCTTCCTGACTTTGTGAAATTATTGTGATTTTCACTTCAGGAAGGTCTCAGGTCTTATTATGGCTAGATGTATCATGGACATTTGAACATAAGAAGCTTGTGAGAGGGAACAGGCCATATATGTTTGCAAAATGGGAAAAGTATTTCACCTATCTTTGACTATTTGCATTTTTCTAGTTCTGTTTCTAAATTAAATGATTTCTATCACATCTGAAGTACAATGCCCTGAAGATTACCTTGGGCTTTTCAAATAATTTGTTCCCAGTGGAGAAAACTTGTGTCTTGAAAGAGAATGTAAATTAAGAAGAAATAGAAAGCTATGTAAAATATGTCAAATATTACACAGCAAATGGCCTTATCTTTGAACCTCCTCACTAAAGCACACCCATCATAAATACTATTAGAATTATGCTTATTAAGCTTCTACTTTGATATTATAAACAACGTCTTAATAAACTACATTGCACAGAATCACATTTGTACACAGGAATGACTCAATAATTTAAAATTAAGCGGTCATGTTTGAGTGTTTATTATGAGCCAGCCTTTCGCTAGTAAGACTAAGCACAGGGGTATTAAAAGATAATTGCCTTAGCAGTGAGAAAGTTAGGAAGCAACTCTGCTATTTGCAAATAACAATAACTTTCTCTGGTTAACTTCTTGTATTTCCCCAAAGAGAAAAAGTATTTTTAAATTTTGGGAAGCCTGAAGTAACTAATGTCTACTATAATCCTAATAAAAGTTTGTGTAATTTACTGGTATGCTAGTTTTATTTTCCATTACATGATTTTTATTCTAATCTAATTTTTTAAAATGTATTTCTAACTTAGTGGCTTAGTCCTTTATATGAAACTGTTATTAAAATGTTATGAGAATTTATGGCCTAAAATTAGACTTTTTTAAAATGTAAGTTTGAGAAGTATTAACTTTTTCACTTTCGAGGTAAAGAAATCAAGCTGATGAGTTATATTATTAAAATAGTGTACAATTTTGTGTCAGCTTGAGCTGTCAATTAGTAAGAAAGGTAAAGTTCCCATTTGATGGAGAATGTTGCTTTATGAAAGTATAATATGTACTTTCAAGTTTAGAATAGAAAAACATTTCTGATAAAATGAACCTTTTTTTTTTAAGATTTGTTTATTTATACATACAAGCTGTGGTACAGGCCAGAGGTGTTGGGCGGCGAGAGGATTCACCAGAGACAGAGTGGGGAGCAGAACAGGCAGATCAGAAATACACTGCTGAGGGGAGCAGCGGGCGAGGCAGGAGAGGTCTGCTGCACCATGTGGGATTCTCCCTGGCTGGGCGTGGAACTCGCATAGCGCGCTGCCGACAGCTCCACAGCGCAGCGCTCAACCACTGCGCCACCAGGGAGGCCCTAAAATGAACCTTTTATCTTTAACTGGTGACTTAGTCTGACACTGCTTGGTGTCTTAAAGACTATTTCAGCCTCATATTAATATAGCAGTGCAAGTGTATTTTCTGTGTCCACACTGTCTTTGAGCTCCAAACATTCATACTCTACTCAGATTTATTGTGATTACTGATATATTTGAATTTATTTTTATATTTCATATTGTGCCTCTTAACACTTGTTTTTCCCAGTTTTTAAACCACCTTTTTAATCTTCTTTTTTCATGACTTCAGTTTCTCTAATTGTTTTTGTGTGCTAAATACTACATGTATATTACTCTCGTGGTTATTAAAGTTTACCATGCATATAAAGTCCAAAGTAAATTTATCTATACTTTCTAAGTAACACAAAGTTTTAAAAATGTCTTTTATCTATCCTGTCTTACATGTCATTGTTGAACAGTGTTTCAGTTCATTCTAGCTTTTTTTATTCCCAAATAGGTCTTATTATTGCTGTAATTGTTGCTTATTCAGTTTCTCTTTGATTACACTTCACTACATATTTTTTGATTTCTTTACTTGCATTACTGTGTTAGTACACTTTTCTGCAGGATAAATTTTACATTCACCATACCATTAAAGCACATCCTTTAGAATTTCTACTAGTGAATTTGGTTTTGTCTGTCTGAAAATGTATTTTATGCTTGCAATTTAATGAATTTACTTTACCTATGTTCCTCAATAATGTGTAACTGATTGTATTTTAAGTTTATATATGATTTTTTTGTACTTTCTTAAAAATATGTTCCCTGTTTTTGGTTTTCTGTTGTTGTTGAGAAGGCTGTATCAGTATGTATCCCTAATCAGATTATTGGAACATAAAGTAGACCTTTACAAAACATTTCCATTCTCTCTTTTTATTTTCCATCTCTTACATTTTGGATTATACTTTCAGTTTCATATTTCTGCATCATTGATTTCATCTTTAGTAGTGTCAAGTGTACTGTTTAGCCTGTCCTTGAAGTTATATTTTATTTTCATGATTGCATTCATTTCCTGAAACACTGTTTTCTTTCAAATCTGCCTAGACTTTTAAAATTGCTATCATGTTTATTGGTCATGTTCAATTAGTAATTTAAGCATTTATGTCATTCATCATTGATTTAACTAATTTACTTTTGTAAAAATCCCACCTTTTTCTATAATAGTTTTGTATTCTGCATCTTATAATTCAAATGAACACAATACTCCCATGATTAATGTGTGTTGCTTTTAGTACCTCTCATTGAAGATAGTTGTTATTCACTTTATAAATGTTTTTTTATGAGCTCATATTCACCTGATTTTAATCCGTGAAAATATGAGGGTAATGTTTAGGGTGAATTCCTTTAGAAATAATATTTGCTTAACTCAGCTAAGTGCCTTGCCCTGCTAGAATCTCAACTACTTGAGCCATTCTTTAGAGTCTTGAACCACAATTATACATAAAGCGTATAATTCAGTGCAAGAAGTCTCTGAATATCAACTGAGTGATATGAATTTTCATAATTGTTTTTTAGCTAACTTTTTTCTTTATTGAGGTAATATTGGCTTATAAAACTGTATAGGTTTTGGAGGTATAGCTTTTTCTCCTATTCAGAGTTCTGGCCAGGAGAGAGGTAGTCCTCTGCAGGCCTGTAAATATTTCTTTCCCTTATATTTAAGGATCTTAAATATGATTTTTATGAGGCATGCCAACTTTGTATCAATCCAAAGTCTTATCCCCTGTTTACTGTGTAACTCTTCAGTCACAAGTCTCTCAACCAGGGACACTGGCATGCCCTTAACAATTGATTAATACTCTCTCTTGTTTCTGTACTCGTCATTTTTTGACCCTTGGCATATTGCTTAGTTTGTGGGAATATTTGTTGCATTTATTTTGGATATTTTGGATATCTAGTATTTTGGATATATAGTGCCAGTAAACATTTTTAGGCCATCTTGGCCCCTAGGTTACTAATATAAATACCAATTTTATGTGTTTGTTATTAAAAAAGTAATCGCATTAAGAACTGCTTCCTTCTGCATCTTGATATGGAAATGCTCAGAAGCTGCTGACAGTAGAATCTCTGGTCCCAAACTGTCTAGATTCTCATTCTGTTTCCATCACTTTGTTTTATCAACTTGGATAAACTGTTTAACCTTTTTTCAGCCTTGATTTCCTCCTCTGTAAAATGAGGGTGATGTCTTGTGGACTATTTTGAGAAATAAATGAATCAGTAAACATGGGTGTGCCGGGCATAGAAGCAATTGCATAGGGCTTGATATTGGAGTCAGCACCAACTGCACTGCTGGTATGCAGCAGGCACTGTGTGGCTTCTGTATAGTGTCGATAAATATAATCCTCACAAGTCTGTTTTGTGCGCATGTGTTTTTCATTCCCATTCTATTTATGAAGAAAATTGCTCAAGCAAAATTCACACAGCTTTTGCATCGTGGACTAAGAACTGGAATCTAAGTTCATTTTTGCTCCAAAGTCCAAAGTTGGCATAAGAAAATTAAGTTCAAGTGTAGACTCTATCAGTTACTTGCCTTTTAATAATTATATCTGGAGGTGGAGGGGAAATAAATAATAATTATATCCAACATCTCTATCCTACTTCCTGTGTGCCAAGAAGTGTTCAAGGAATATTTAAACTCATTTATTATAAAAAAACTTTTGAGAAAGGTACTGTAATTTCCATCACCCCATTTATGGATGAGGAAACTGAGAATCAGAGGGTTTCAGTAAGCTGTGCAAAGTTACTCAATAAATAAGTAGAGAAGGATTTTAACTCAGACTGTCTATTCCCTAAATTCATACTTTATTATTCTGTGTATAGAAATTGTGTAAGCTCCCTGTTCAGTTTGAATCTTTTCATCTTTAACATGAGTATTACATAATGTATTTTAAGGGATTTTTATGACAATTGGTTACCATCATATAGATGATAGGGGTTTTTAAAGTAAATCTCCTAAAGCACTTTTTTTAAAGTGAAGGTTTTTATATGGAAACATTTTTTGTACTCCAGGCAGCAATTTAAACCCACACAATGAATAAATTACAATTTTGATAGTTTAATATTTACTTTTAATTATGTTATATCCGAAAAAGATTGTCAACATTGCAATGATTATTTCATCACCTTTTGTGGAAAATGAATTTCATCAGAAGGATCGCATCTTGACTATCATTTATAAATATTTACTTACATCATCCTCCTTTCATTATAACAATGACTAATCATGCATCATCTAATCTTGATTACATGGGTGATTTAAGGAACACTGAATTATTTTTACATGATTGAGGGTTTGGATATTCAGGAGAGTTGAAAATTATTAAAAGAGGCACCTGTGAGTATGAGAGATTAGAAATTGTATTCATGTTAGAATTTTGGGATCTAAGATATATATGTATGAAATATTTTTAAATTATGAACTTACTATGTATATTATATATGATTCATGTATATATGTACCTAAACTTCTCATTCCTGCTCCTTCAGCTTTCCATTAAATGAAATAGCTGTACAGGTTATTCCTTTGTATTAAGGGAGAAACTTGTGGAGATGTATGTTTTCATATGGTTTCTTCCCCACCCAATGGGGAGAGATGACTTTGTACATTGCTTGAATAAAAATATCCCTAAAGTAATAAATTGGAATGATTTTCAAATTGAGATGAATATCTTTTTATTCAGATGTGTCATATTGAGCAAGTCATCTGTAATATGTGCTGTATTTTTTCTTTTTGGAAAAGATAACAAATTTGTTTGAATAATTTACTTTCATAATGTAGATTTCATCTCAATTCCTCAGTTTGTATAACAAATCAATTATAATAGTGTTTAACTGCATAGAACTGCTCAGAAGACTGATACACACACTTTAACTATGATGAGTGCAGTTGTGAATGCAAGTAGGAAAAATTTGTGGAATGCCAGGAGATTAATTTGTAATATAATTTAAAGGTAATGGTAAATCAGGCAGTTCATTAAGGAGCAGAACTTATTCTTAATGCTCATTAGAGGAAAAAATATATTGAAAATAAGAAATGCTTTATTAGAAGCAGTTTCTTCAAAGGTAGAAACAACATTTAAACTGAAAATTTGATAGTCTCCTCTGCCCCTTGAAATAGATTAACCCTTCAGGTCCATCCTTCTCCCTGGAAATCAAAGGAATGAGATTGAAAGTTTCCACACTTTATGACATGGTGGTTCTCCTGACAAACAATTCCCATCCTTAAGTAAATTCCAGAAGTCACTTTATTGACGTGACAAATGACACTCATGACTCATGATCTATATGACTCTCATCATGTAGGTAATTCTTGAGTGTCAGAAGCTCTGTACTAGAACCTGGACAAAAACCAGATATGTGTTTCTTATCATATAACGTGCCTACATGCTCAATCATTCTTGACAATTTTGGAGAAAATGAGATTGTATTCCTCTTCAAATTTTGGAGTCCCTACTTAGACGTTTTACACTTAGCATTGTTTGATTCTACATTAAAGAACTGGGATATCTTTGTAGATTGGCAATTCTTGAAGGTGTTTGAGAATATCGTTAGAATCCTTTAAAATGCCATTTGGCTTTCAGAAAAAATCAATTGCAAAAGACAAATTTTGTATAATAAATAAAAGGTGCTTTAATTATTTAGTGTGGTTGTTGTTAATACTGGTGTTTTGATAACAATACTGATTTTGCTTGAAGCATTATATAATACTACAATTTAACTTCTCCCTCAAGAAACTGTTAAAAATCAATTTATGTTGAACAGGCTTTGTAGTGCCCACATTTGTTTCTCAGATACAGAAAGTAAAATTATTGTTAATCTTTAAGATGAAAATTTGACAATGGGTCAAATTTTTATATATTATTGTGCATATATTATTTCATAAAGTCTTTATTTCTAATGTCCTGGGTTTGAACTGTTTAGTTGTTTGCTAAGATAAGGGAGGAGAAACACTTTTCTCATAATGCTAAAATGCTTTCTTAAACCTAAAATAGCTCTGGTTTTAAAAATTGGTACATTTGTGCAAGAAATTATTTCCTCATCTTGGCATTTGACTAATAGAACATTGAAAACTAGTTGACACTGAATAGTAAATACAGGAGCTCATGGTTTTCTACTTACGTTCCTGATTTCCCTTGAAAAGCTATTTACATTTTAGAGAAACCAGTTATGAATATATATCTCTATAATATAATTTTACTTTCAGGTTTTGGAAATTATTCATAACTTTCACAGAAGGTTGTCACAATTGCAAGTTGCTAAACATTTCATAAGTTGTTAATAATTTATGCAGTAATAGTTCTAGATAGAATGTTTGAACTAAAACTGGACTGCCTCGAGTATGTTGCATTTTATAAAAGTTCACTTTAAATTTTATTTCATAAATGAAAACACTAAAAACCCAAACCAAAAATAGCAAATATAGCACCTCCTACAAAAAACAGACATACATAGAGCTATTATTAATCTTTGGTGAAATTATAATCCAACATTTTATTTTCCAATGTTTCCAATATTAAACTGTGTTTTACATAAAGGATTGAATTGTTAAAGCAGATTCATATGAATCTCATTTAACTACTGTATAGTTGGCACTGCATAATTTATATGTGTTTATGATTGAAATAGTGAATAGTCATGTTTCTCTACACCCTGGATTCTATCAAGGTTTCTATTTCTTCATAAGTTAATTTTTATAAGTTAGATTTTCCTAGGATTTTTCCCATTTCATCTATGTACTGTTTCAAATTTCTTAACATAATCTACATGATACTATTTTGCAATATTTGTAATGTTGACAAATGTATCTTAGAGTACCCTTTTCATTCCTGAAATAATTATTCTTTTCTTTCTTTTTAAATCAGCATCACCACAGATATAAAAATTTTATTTAATTTGTCAAGGAATTAGCTATAGTTTTGTGGATTCTTAATTATAGTTTCATTTCTACTTCATTATCTTCTACGTTCTCTTCTACTTCAATCTTCATTCTTTTCTTTCTTTGGGTTTATTTACTGTTTGTTTTTTTTTTTTCCTCTCACTAGTTTTTGGGATGAATGCTTATTTGACTTAAAAGTTTTTGTCTTTGAAAGCATGCTTTTGCCTTGGCAAGTTCTCCTCAAAGTAATCCTTTAGCTGTATTCCTTGAATTTTAAATGAAGCAGTTTTAAACATTTCTAAATTTTCATTACAATTTATTGATCCATTTGTTGTTTATATTTTAAACCTACTAAAATGAGATTTTCAAAAATATATTCTTATTACTTTTTAGCATAATTTCATGTTGTTCAAAGAACCTTAAATAAATAGTATTCTAATATGTGTAAATACAAATCTGTTTATTCTCCTGTAGTTGGCATTTGGGTACTCACAGCTGTGTGTGTGCACGTTATTTATTCTCCAGTAGACATGTGGATTTGTCTTTAGCTTTAAATAACTATACCCTATAGAACCTGTATGATTTATGTAATTTTAAATATAGTATATAACTTCATATGTAGCAAATCATACTTATTTAGGCAAATATTACTGTAGACATTTGCTTCATTTGCTTTGCAGCTGGTTTTTTAGGTATAGATAAAGTTGATGGTTACAGTTTTTTGATTAACTGAAACTTGGGATCTGGTCCATTGCTAGATTATTCATAGAAGTTGTTTTTATCTTTTGTTCACTTAAAATCAAATATTAAAAATATCCATACATCTAAATGGTACATTTTCTTATATGAACCATTTTCTTGATTCTCTTGATTACTAAAACTGCTACTTTGTATTATAAGGAACTCTTTCTATTTTCTCTTTGATGGTTTGTGTCTTCATCATATTTTCAAAGTGCCTTTTGTCTTTTAAGGTAACAGTCACGGGAATTAGAATGTGGACATATTTGGGGAAGAAGTCAGTATTCATTTTTCTTCATTCATCTTTTCTCTATCATACTGTGTCCGATTTACTATAGCTCTGCAATTGATCTTGATATCCCGTAGAGTATAAGTAAAAATTCTTCTTCGGTATTGCTTATTATCCTTGGCACTGTATATAATTGTGATTATCAGTTTGTCGATTTCCAAACATATAATTCCTGAGATTTTTCTTTTGATTTTAAAACATCTATATATTAAGCTTGCGAAGGGTAACATCTTCATCTTTCTAAGTTCAATAATTGTTAGGATTTAAAAGATGCATTTAATTATCTAAATCATTATATGTAATTTAAAAACTTGTTAAAGTAGGCTAGCCTTGCGTGGGTTAGAATCATTCAGTACATGCACAATTTGTTTTAGAATATTAAATACATCTGACTCCAGCTACATATGTGCTTACTGATTCATTATTAATTTGAAATAGTTCCCACCAATAATCAATTTGCCGTTATTATCATTCTTCTACATACTAACTTGCTGAAGTTGACTTTCCCTTTTAGGATCTTGGTTCTCTAATTTATTCTTTTCATTTATATTTATTCCTGGCTTTTTCATGTGTGTTCATGATGAGTATAAAAGAAATCAAGGGCTCATAGCATAGTTGCAAAATGAGAAAAGTCTGATTTATAAAGAGATGATGCAGACTTATTTCTCAGAATGCAGAGTCTTTGCAGCTTCACTACCGGCACTAAATATGTTTAGAAAAGTCAGGGACTAAAAAAATACGTTGTAAATAACTTAGCTTCTGTGTTGAGTCTGTTTCCGTAGAAACAAGATTCAAGTGAGAATTTGTGTGCATGGAAGAGATTTACTAAGGGAGCACTATTAGACAAAACCTGTAAATAAATGAAGGGAGGTAGAGGTAGACTGGCTAGATGAAGCAGCAAAACAAGTTCCTGGTGTCAGGTGAAGTCCAGTTTCCATCTATTACTAAAGAACTTTGGCACCTACATTGCAATGCAGATCCTGTCTCAACTTTAGACAGTGTACATAGACTTTAGTAACCTCGTTCTGTCTTTTATTGAATATACACCTGCCAGTATAACCCCAAGGCAACTCTCAGAAAAGTGATTCTAATTACCCAAGGTCAATACTGGAGAAGTCACATGTGTGAGCCTAGTGTAAATGTTGTGGCCTCTGAAAGATAGGCACACTGAACAAGTATAAAGAATTCCAGTGGATGTGATTAGACAGCATCATTTGCTGCATCTTCTGTACCATCAAGAGCTGTCTTTTACATGACCCAATGCCTGTAAGAAATGCCTGTCATATTATTAGTTGTGACTTATATATAATACAGTTTTATTGTATTGGAATGATTTATAAGATATTCTCTAATCTCCAAGTACACACACTTCTAGATAGATAATCCTTGGCTGCTTTTATATGGGGTTAAATATTATATCTGGGGGTCTGTAATTTTCACCTTAAATATATCTAGATAGCAAACATTTTTAAAAGAACACATTTTCAAATTATGTGAATAATGTGTGGGTTAAGGGAATATTAATAAAATGAGTGAACTACAAAAGACTTGCTAGTCAATTACCACAAAACTATTTTCCTGTTCTTTGTTTGCTTCTTAGGTTATTTCCGGCCTATCCTATTGAGAGGGTTTTATGTCCAAATAGTGTTATGACCAAGAGAATGTGCATAGGAGTGATATGTGTGACTATAAAAATTGTCCATTCTATTCTTCATGCTCTTTCTCTGTGCAGTGGTTGGATGACAGTGCTCAGGGTAGCATTCGGGGTCATTTATTCAATATGGCAGAACCTCCAACAATCTGAGTTTCTGAGTCACTAAAATAGGGCATATACTCTCTTTGCCCCTAATTGAACTTTAAGTAAGAAATAAACTTCAATAATAAGCTTTGGAAATTTTAGGGTTTATTTAATATAGTATCCATTGTTATCTTATTTAACATACATATCAAAATACACCCAGACTTTTAACAGCATATGGATTACAAATGTGAAACATGTTTAAGTGTAGGACAATAAACTAAAATTAAGACCTCCCATTCTGTCTTATTAGAAATTCATTGTAGATATTTGCTTATAATAAAAATTACTCTTTATATCTTGAAGCCAAAAGCTCCCTTAGTTTGATATATTCTGCCTAGTCCTTAATATAATTTTTGAAAATGAAGAAAATGAGGAATTTTAGAGGATGTAGAATGGAAAAAAATTAAGGGTGCTGAATACAGCCATAAAGCTTCCCAAGAATTTTTAAAATTTCCTTAATTTAATTTTGTTTAACTGGAAAGAATGGTTATGACAAATGATCCTATTTACAGTTTGTTTCAGAGCCTTTACTTTTCTACTTTAAGTTTATATTGCCAGTCTGCAAATCAGGGAAAGTCAGAGAAAAATATTCATTTCTGTAGTGCCAAATTTGATTATAGTGAACTTAATAGGTACTGAGGTGACCATTTACCTGGAATGATTAAAGGGAAGCATATCTGCTCAGACACGCATTTTTTATTTCTGACACCCTTCTAACCCAAACACTTTTCAAGATGGTAGTGTTGCCAGACATACTATATCAAAGCAGAAAGGTTAACTAGTCATTGAGAAACATACGTTGTCCTTATAGCTTGCTTTACCAGAGAGATTACACAGAAAACAGGACATGATAACTCATAGAGTTTTTGAGAAAGGGAAAAGTGAAGGTGTGTTTTGGGTTTCATTTTGTCGATGTTCCAAGAGGAAGCATGCTGTTTGCGGGGAAAAAAACAAAACAAAACATGGTGCTTCTCTCCGAGCATTAAGTTCAGCAACGACTGAGGACAGGACAACACACAAACTTCCAGGATCAATCTTTTCTCAGGAGAAATGTACATTTAGTTACATTTTGTTAATTTAAAATTAAATATTAAAAATGTTCATACATCTAAATTGTACATTTTCTTATATGGTACATTTTCTTAATTCTAAACCTACTGCTTTGTATTATAAGGATTTTTGTATTATCAATTACATTTGTATTATGTGATCTCTAAGATATTATCTTCCTATAGCCATTCTTCAAATTTGACTTTTTTCAGGAAATATAGTCTTAACATGATAGAGTGTGTGGTGCTACTACCTGGGTCATTGTGTCTGCAAAAAGAACTTTATTCTAGTAGTAATTTATTAGCCACTCATTTTCCAGGCTATTGTCCCAGAAGCATAATTGTAGTCATATGTAGTCATTATGAATAAAACTTGGGCATTTAAATGTATGATCCTATTTTCAAAGGTTGAAGCATATGTATCTAACAGTAAATGTAACAGTAAATATTAAGCATCTATTTAATTCAAAATATGTTAGGGAAACATTCTGTTATTCTTTTACTTTTTAAGATTTATTTCATTTATTTATACATACAAGACCTGGGCTGCAGGCCAGAGGAATAGGGCAGGTGAGGGGAGGATCTGTGAGAGGGGACAGAGACAGAGTGGGGAGCAGAACAGGCAGATCAACCGAAATACGCTGCTGAGGGGAGCAGCAGGTGAGACAGGAGAGATCTGCTGTGCCATGTGGATTAGCTCCCTGGCTGGGGATGGAACTCTTGCCACAGTGGCTGGTGATAGCTTGATCGTGCTGAGACTTTAACCCCTGTGGCACCAGGGAGGCGCCCCATTCTGTTATTCTTAATGTGTCTAATTTTCTTTTTCATCCATCTTAAGATATGCTTGTGATTAAAATGCTTTTAATTTAATTTTTATGAGGTAATATTGGTTTAGAGCATTGGATATGATTTAGAGGTATAGGATCACACTCTTTAGTGTTATGTACCCACAACACACCCACCACCAAGGTGCCCAAAGTCCTCTACTATGGTTCATTGTGATCCCTCCCCACTTTGGCTAACCCCTTCTCTTTCGCCCTATGGTAGCCTCATGAATTGTGTCTTTCAAAGACTGTTATAGAAAGTCTTCCTTCAATTTAAGCTTTCTAGAGATCTATGTTGTGGAGTCTTTTTTTTTTTAATTTGTAAAATAATAATTGCCTTTATTGCACTTGCCATTGTCCTAAGTAGGAAGAGTAATCTGCACAGGTTTTCCAGAGAAACAATCAGACACCAGTTTGCATGTTTCTTTTTAATATCATTCTTAGATATTGAATAAAATAAAAGCCTACCTAATATTTTTTATTCTATTGATGATGGTAGTTTCAGAGTGTACATTTGTTAATTTAAGTTTATTAAAATTCTCAGTCATTAAAATTCCTTAGCAAATCGTTTTCTGAGAGTGAAAAATCCTGGTTTTCATTCATTTCATCCTACTTTCATTCCTAATTGACAGTCTTCCTAAAGTCTTGTCATATTTCCCCAGTATAATAGGTTCAAATTATATCTTTTGTCTCTAGTAAAATAACCCCTTTTCCTATCATATACAGAGATATTCCTCAAGCATCTTTTGGATGTTAAGTCAAGGCATTCTTTCAAAGGTGGTTTAAGATATTGTATGGTTTCTATACTCACCTGAAGATATGATTCTGAGTGAATAATTTGGGAGAAGGCATGGAGATTCATTTTCTCTCTCTAAACCCATAGATTTATTTAGAAAAAAATTGGATTTCAGGAATTAATTCAAGATGTCAAGGGAACTTCAGATATTCAGAGTTGGAGGAAATATTTGCACATGGTGAGCACATAGTGTTTTCTAAACTTTGTACTAGTTATTTCAATTATCGTATTTTACTTTGTAACAATCCCATGAATTAAACTATAGGTTCCCTATTTTGGCATTTGCCCATGAGGGAATGAGTAATTTGGGGGAGGTTTATTGGGACACTGTTATTAGGAATATATCCTTTTCTCTTCCCATTCTGTGCACACAAGTTTTATTAAAGACCTTTCACACCCAGAGTATGCTTCCTTTGTGCACAAGGACTACTGGACTGCTTTAATATTCATTCGCATATGAAGTTTCCTGTGTCACGTGAAATTTTTATTAAATATATCTATGTACTTTTGTTAATATGTATTTTGTTACAAGGGTCCCAGTTTAATATTTTCAGGGGTAGAGGAGAAACATATTCATCCCCTATAAAAATATTTTCCCCATCCTGGTTGATGAAGAACCATAGGAATGGCTTGGGGCAGCAGCAGTATTTGCAGAATTTAAAAGGCAAATTCGATATTGATTACTCCCTTTGTCAGACAGAGTGAAAGCTTTCACTTATCCAAGTTGCTTTTAGCATTTTTTAGCTTAACATATCACATTTTAAAAGGTCCATTTTAAATTTCAAAACAAAAGAAAATAGTCATTGTGTTCTACGTAATAAGGAAAATTCAGCAGAGAGGTGGGATTTATATTACTGAAGATTCATTCTGAGGGATATCCACATTAAAAATGGTGGGAGAAGAGAGATAATGTGATTATATTGGAGTAAGTTTCACCGTATTTTTAAATAAGAGAAATGACTGAAAAATAGAAGGGAAAACTTTGGATTCCATAGTATCTAAATTATGAATAAGAGAGAATATTCTATTAGATTATGTTTCTGCACTCTCTATATATTTATATTACAGTTGTCAGAGTAGGTGCAGGATTTCAAACAAATAAACCCAGTTAATGTGCTCACTGTCTCACTCTATTTCTCTTTCAAATGCAGGGTTATAACTTGCCCACACACTTTCATGCTGCATTTTCATAACTAAGCATGGTATTTCTATCAAAACTGACATCAGTCTATTTGAAAGTATTTTTTCATTTCTTTAGCAAACTAATTGTCTCCTTCAATTCAACATCCATCTGATTGCAGATTGTAAATTAAGCCCCAGAATATAGTACAAGTTATGTAGTTATTAACAAACAGACATGGTACAGAATATATCAAGAAATTGACGAAGTGCAAAAGCTCTACCAGGATATAGTATAATCAAGTAAATCTTGCAAATGGTAAAAGCCTAAAAGAAATCTATATGCTTATTTCATTAAGTAGATGTCAATACGACACTTGTTAGTATGTATGAAATGGTGATTTGGGATCTTTCCTAAAGCAGCAAATGATCATTATCCATAGGTGTCTGTGCTATTTCCCTATTGACTGGAAATACGATATTTAACTAAACTAGCTTAAATTGAAATGAATTTCAATTGTGCAATTTCCTATGCAAACTTGAGCAGATTGCAATTTTAAAATTCAGTAGGCTGTGGTACATCAGATATTACCATACCAAGGGAGGAGACATTTTCTAAACCAATTGTCATTTAAGAAGGAGAGAGAAAAAGTAAGGTGAAAAACTTGAGCTTGCAAATTACAGACATAAATGTTTTTCCAAAAATAACAATAGCAACAAAGAACTGAACTCTGACTTATGAAAGTATATTGTGATCTAGCTAAATAAATAATAAGGGATTTTTAAACAGTTCCTAAAGAATACTTTTATTCTAAAATAACATCGTTTCTATGCAAGATGAAGGGTTTGGTATTTACTGAGTTATTCACTTACACATTTTCCCCTGTGCTTATTCATTAATAAACACACCTAAAAAACCAATTCCTGGGACTAGATATAAAAGGTAAAAGATTACTGGCAATAAATTGGATCGGGATGCTTATACCTAGATTTATGGGAATCATGTAGCAATCACATAACAGAAGATACCTTTTTTTTATATTTGCAAAAATGGTATCAATAGATTTTCATTGAACATATAGATACATACGTTGATATCAATATGGAGATGTGGCAGAACTTGGTTTTGTCAAGTTTTTAGTTCTTGCATTCTATTTGTAATGAAAGTGCTTCTACTATAAGCACAGAACAGTTTAGGCACCAATTGACCACACCCATGCGCAGGCCTTCAAAAGTATTCAGAAGCTTGTAACACAGAGAAGTAAACTTTGTTGGACATTTCTTTTACTTTCCCTGATGTTATGAGTCCCGAGACTCCGAAATGGAATGGTGTATTTTTCAGAAGACTATGTGTGTACCTTTCATTCTCCTCATCTATTATGTTATCCTTATCACAATATTATGTCATCTTTATCACAATATCAGTGTTATCTTTTTAAAGCATTTGGTGTTTTTCAATTAATGTGTTTCTCTTTTTTTCTAATTGACAGTCTTCCTGAAGTCTTGTCATATTTCCCCAGTATAACAAATCCACATCACATTCAGATGAGTAGGTGGAGAGCAGTGCTGTCCAGCTTCTCCTGTGTATGCAGCCTGCACAAATGAGTAGTGCTCATTAAAGTCTTCACTGCTAGATAACTTGTTAATATGAGTCATTCGGAAACAGAGTAATTCTGTTCCCAAAGATGATTCCACTGACAACTCTAGGGAAATTAGAAAGCGTAAGTCAATATAAATTTAGGAAAGGAAAAGACTAGAATATATGAATTCCTAAGCCCAAAACTACATCAAGGGTTTACTTGATATATGGTATTTACCAAATTAAATACTTTGATAGCTATTTTTTTATTCTTTCCAAAATTCTGGTTGGAAATGAATTAAATATAATCAAATTCTATCTTTATATTATTTTTCAGACTTAGTGAAAAAAATTTGGCAACACTTTTAGTTCCTTTTTTCTGTTTTGGAAGATAAAGTTATTTTTTCATTATTAAGAAATAATGGCAGATAATAATGTGTAAGTTTAAGGAATGCAACTAGATGATTTGACTTACAGATGTTGTAAAATGATTATATTTTACCAACTTTATCTACCTCTACAAGTGAATATTAGAATATTAGAATCCTTTACATTTTTTAATTTCAAATATTAAAAGTTAAAATGAAGCATATTAAAAATTTAAGATAAATAAAAAATAAAATTGCTCGATTTTATTTGCACAAAATTCAGTCCAAATTGGCAGCACCAAACTGGAAGTTGTTGGGAAGTCTCCATGAAGAGGAAAGGCTAAAAGGCAGACTCAAAGCAAGAAAATTATTTGATTAAAAAGACCTTAAGTTTTGCATTATTTGGGAAAAGACCTCCTTGCTCTTAGTGATTGGTTTCCTTAGATTTCTTTCTCTTTATATTAAGGGATTTACAGGCATAGATTTTGGTTTGCTTACATAGGCCACCAAAGCATTTAGATCCATCTCAGTCTCATGGCCTCTTTCTTTTAATTTACACAAGTAATTTACTTCCCTACTTTTTCAGTTGAACTGGATTTAGAGTACCTTAGTTATGATAGTCAAGAATCATCGATGGGGTGGTCAATTCCTATTCTATTAGGACATTTTCATATCTCCCCAGAAAGACTTTTGTGACCATAGACAGTCATTCCTGTTTCCTTATTAATCAAGATGTCAAAAATAAGTTCTTGGTCTACTTGAATGGTTCTTGGAAAATAAATCAATAAATTAAATACTTAATTCTTTTGTATCTCACTGTTGTCCCCTTGAGTTTATATTTTTGCCCAGGTTAGCACTGAGATTTCAAACAATTTTTTATTTGCTGCTACAAGATATATTTCTAAAGTGTGTTGTCATTCACAGTACTTAAAATAATGATTGGCCTCTTTAAGTAAAAAAAAAAAAAAATCAACTTTTAAATACTTATATACACCAAGACACAGCAATGATAGCTTTTAGCTAATATTCCAGCAACTTAATTATCTTTTCAAGTCATCTAAATCAACATGTTTAAAGAGTGAAAGCCTACCACTTTTGAACCTGTGTGAAAACAATGTCTTCAGTGACTTTTTTTAGCCATTTAGATTTGATGTGAGCCCATTAGTTTCTTCAGTAAAATCTAAGATCACTTTGTTACAATTCAGCATGTCTTAATGAGGCATATGAACGTGTTGTAAGAGCTGGAGGGTTTGTGGAGCCAATCCTTTGACTCTTCACTTGTATAACCTACTGACAGAATTCCTTCCAGTAAAAACATGATTCTAAAAGCTGTTTACTGCTTGAATCAGATTTATCTGGGAACTCACTTGATGATGGATATTTGTTGCAACAGCTGAGAGAATAAAACATATGAAAAAAAGAACCTTAAGTAGTTTAGGAAATTAGCCAAACTAGTGATTAAAAAATATCTGTTTTATTTTTAAGAATAAAAAACTATTATTTGTGATTTGTGAAGTCACAAATTTATTAAATAAAATGAAATTTAACAAATTTATATTTTTATTTTCTAATGTTATTTTCTAAGTTAAAAAATTAAAGTCTTTGATAAAACATGCATATAATTTACCTTACAGGTAATTTTGTAGCTAAGAGGCAAAAACTGGAGTTTGGAGAATATTAATGGTCTTGTCTCAACTTGTAATATAGGATGCCAGAAATAAATAAACAATGTTTTTAAAGAGCCTGAAACAGTGCATTTGATTCTACCAAAATCCATAAAGAAAAATATATTCATTTTACCCTTTATATCTGAACTGCTCTCTGTTTTGTTTGCTCTGATTGAAGAATTTGTTTAGAAAGACCAGAGCATCACAGTTTCTGGATACATCCTCTGTCCTGCGTTTGTTCTGGAATGCTGAGTCAGTTCCCCTAACCATTTTCCAATTTATTTTTTTTGAGGATGTCGTTGATTCATTTATCTTTTCATTTATTCAACAAATGTGTATTGATTTACAACTATTTTCTATGTTGAAGAAATAGCAGTAAACAACAAAAGGAAATCTCATTTTGCCCGCAAGGAATTTAATTCTAACCAGGGAAACCTTCAGCCATGCATATAAACACAGTAATAAATTTTGGACCACCCCCATAAAAAATCACAGTTTTCATATCAGCCATAGTGACTTGGCAAAGCCTTGTTAAGAAGGACTCATTTGAGCTGAAATCTGAATGAGAAAATGAGCCGGTCCTGCAAACGTCTGTTAGAGAAGACTGCAGGCAGAGGAAACCAAGGGAAATAAGCCTCTGAGGCTGGAATAGGTTTGATCAGACGGAAAAGAGGCCAATTTTTGAGGCCTTATGAATGAACTGTGAGGTAACAGACAGGTAGCAGCAACCACCAGATAGAAAAATAATTTTATAAGCCATATAAACAAGGAGGGATTTTTTTTGTTTTATTTTGTTGTGTTTTTTTTTCTAATATGATAGTAAGGATTTTTATTATAGGAATGATAAGATTTTATTTATACTTTCAGAATATCATGGATAGAGAATAGACTAATTAAACTATATGGACAACGGTAGTTCATATATTTAACCTAGGTGAATTTAACCTAGCATGACTTATATTAAAAAAATAAGTGTACTGAGAAGAATGATTTCTTGCAGAATCTTTCATATTAGAGGTGAAAAAACACAACATATTTTAGTCAGAAACATGTAAGTTATTTTCTTATTCCTATACTTTAGTAAGGTACCTTTTCATTTCTTTCCTTTCAGGCCTGAATAGAGAGGAGTTTCCACACAATGACATACAGACCAGTTGGCCCATGTCTTCTGTAAACTCTCCTCATCCTCTACCATCCATTCCATCCAACAAGTAATCTAGAGGTATAGGATTTATAACCTCAAAGAGCATATGGACATAATCATAACCAAAAATATGTCAGGGGACTCAAGGGACTCATGTTATACCATAACATGAACAAATTCCTCAAAGGACAGAAAGAAGGGAAAGAATATTGCTGATTCAGGGAAACTAAAGAAGGTTCCAAAGATGAGATTATAGGATTTTTTTCTCCAAAGGGGTCAGATGGACTTTTCTCAATATGCTCACATTAGGCCTCTTTGTGCCAACGTTGGTATGGGGAGCGCTGTGAGTCTTGATTGACCTTGTGAGCCTGTCAGAATTATTTAAAAAATGCAAATAATTTTAAGTGAAGAACAGTGAAGGTCCTAGAAGCTAAGAAAAACTATTGTCTTTGTTTCAATCCTTTGCACTTTTTCCTAATCAAAAATGCAATCACTGCTCCCCCTTTTTTATGACCTAGAAGAATGTTGTTTGTAGTGTAGCATCCTAGTGTAGGTTATCAGTGAACATGAACCCCCTATCTGAGGATCTTATCATTTTACTCTCAGAGTGAAAGATGAAGTAACCCACTCTTTGTCATGTGAAGTCTTCCCCTTCTCTCTCCTTGATGTCCCAAGTCCTTTAACATAGACTATATATCCTTAGTTTCTCCTATTTTACTTCAGAATTTAAAGTTATATAAATTCTCCATACATGCTATTTAAATTTTGGCTGTTTTTCCTGCTAATATGTTTGATGTGTTTTGTTCATTGATCCAGCCTAACAAGAACCCAGATGGGGTGGGGATATTCACCCCTGTACTCCCCACAAGGTATTTTAAGTAAAGCTTAAAGATGACTTAAAGTGCTTCTAAACAGATGACATTTTACCATAAAATCATCTCTATATTATAACAGCAGCAGCATTTTGTAAAGGATGTAAGTATGAACCTGTGTGCTTTTAAAATAAAACATAAAGCATGTGACTTCATCAGAAAATGTGAGCATTTTTATGTCACCAGGCAGCGGTAGGAAAGGAAATTGAAAATACTGCCATTTGAAGCTGTTGGGGAAGAAGTTAGTGTTCCTTTCCCCTTCTAGGTCTGTTAGTTGGAAAACAATTAAATTGAAACAAGAGAGATTAACAAAAGAAAGGCTAAATTTTAATTGCATGCATACAGAGGCCCATACATAGAATAATGGAACCTGTCCTTGGTTATCCCTGTGTCCTTATGTAGTCTCTAGAAGGTGGGAGGGAATGCATTATAACTGAACAAAGAACTTTGCAATTGAAAGATAAAGGAATTTTTCAGGATTAATCTACATATGCCTCTGGAAACAGATTTTATAAATCCTAGTCCTGGGTAATGAGGATATAAGGCTTTCTCCTGCCTGCTAATCCACCAGAGTCATCTCTTAATTTTAGGGAGACATAATTAGACAAGTCGTCATTCTTGGACCCTCTGTCTCAATCAGCATAGACTTAGGCTCATCCAGTGGTGGCCACACTTTGATTCCAACAAAGTCATGCTAAAGAATTTGAGCATTAATTTTTAGACCCTTAATGAAGTGTCAGTGAATAATTTTTGAGTATGAGGTACCAAATTTGTATTTTTAACAGACAATCTAAGAAAAAAAATGTGGAGATTGGCAGTAGGAAGACCCATTAAATATCTTTAAAAAAAAATAACAGGTCAGATATGTTAAGGGCCTAGACTGTGGGAGTCATAGGGCATAGGATAGATTCACTTGGTATAGAAATGACAGTGTTAATGATTAGTTCAGGCTTATCTTCTGGATTATTTTTACATTTGTTAACTACATAGCATTATCTCTGGGGAGATAACCCTTCCTCAACATCTACCTGAAACCTGGAGCTCCCAGTTATCTCTTGGTCACTCATTTGGAGAAAGTGGAAAGGAGCAAGTATCAAGGATGTTACTTATTGGAACATATTCTCAGGAGTTTGAACTGGGCATTGGGGGACTTCCGTATTCGTACCTTTCTCAGTGCCAACCATTTTGTTGTTGCAATCTGGTAAGCTCATGCTGTTCTGTGACTACTCGAGGCTTTCTAACAGAATTTCATCTATGTATTTTCTCCAGTTAGAAACTTTATTTTTCAAGCTTCTTTCTTTCATCAAAGTGTACCTATTTTCTATCTTCCTACCATTTCCCTACCATTCCCTACATCTGCTCATCAATCATATAATTTCATTGGTTTATTCTTAGGCTATCAACCATTAATATTGTATAAAATAGTTACTCCATGGCTTCCCAGAGACAAAAGGAAGGCAATAGCTCCATAATTAGGCTATAAGGCTACCCTTAATTCCATACCATTCTGATTAATCTAAGAAATTAAACTGTCTATGTATTCACTGAAATGAGTAAATTTAAGAAACATAGTATCTCTCAAGTAACAGAAACATATTTTGACAAAGATCTGAAGGTTCCAAAGATAACCCAACAGAGGATACTCTTTGGAGCTGAATTTTCTAGTTTGCTGCCTCATTGACATTTCACCATGCATTGGTTATAGCACATCTCAGAATTCAATCCTGTGAACTTCTTTCTCTCTAAAAATCTAGTGAAATAATATGTTTGAGTGGATTCTGTCATTGTGAAGTATTGCCAAGTCTTCCATTTGAAATTATTCTTGGGACCGGGAGCAGAGGGTGGAGTATAGTATCTGAAGATCACGTGAATGGTATTTCAAGTACTAGCAAGCTTCAGTTTTCAGTAGAACTAAAATGTGATTCTCCGGTTGGCCATGATATTAAAATCTCTGAATTATGGAGCTGTTATCCTCCTTTTGTCTCTGGGAAGCGATGGAGTAACTATTTTTTACATGATTAATGGTTGATATCCTAATTAGGAATAAATCAGTGACAATATATGATTGATGAACAGCTGGAGTATTCTGTCAGAAAATTAATATTAAAATGTAAAAGACACAAATAACAATAAAAAAATAAATAAAAAAAAAAAAAGAATCAATAAATAGTAAAAAAAAAAAAAATAAATAAAATAAAATAATTATGTAGAATGTCATCTCTTCATAAAGAAATGTCGTGTTAAGGCAATTAGAGGTCATTATGTGGATAAGTATACATATGGCTATGCATACAGAGATATGCAGAAAAAACTTCTGATGAAATCTCACACTGGTTTATATATGTATATATTATATATAAAATACACACATACACACACATACATATATATATGTATATGCCTTTTAAATCTCTTTATTTTATGAAATTCAGCAGAATGTGATTGGTCATTGTTTTGAATATTTAAAACAATAAGAAACCCTATACTTGAAAGGTTTTGATGAAAGGAAGAGAATTTAAGAGTTTCCATTTCTTTAACCTTTTTTCTTCACTTTTCCCATATTTTACATCTTTCTTCTATGAATGTCAATCTTCTATGAATGTCAAAAATAATTTATGTTAACCTTATAGGGTCTTGAAAAATGTTTAAATAATTAAAATACAGCTTTTGCAGGCAGAAAAGTTCATCCATGCTGTTTCATTCTTTATTATTTCAGAATGACTGCCTGTCCCCCTCCCTATAGTGTGGACTTCTCCACTTGTCTGAACACAAGTGACATCTTTTATGTATAAAGACTAAAGTGAAGTGCCATGAATCATTTCCTTTTTAATGTTTCCCATTGAGCATTTCCTTTCCCTGTCAAATAAAAACCCACATTATTCTCTTTTAGACTTAAGCCTGATGCATTTTTTATTTTTTTATTTTTTTGCCTGGAGTATTTCTCTATTTTATTCACTTTCTACATTGCTTCTTACATCAGGCTTTTTTTGCTCCATAACTTTTTATACCCACACTATCTTTTTGTAACCTGGCCTTGCTATTCAGTGGAATAGAACATTCCAAATCCCTAAGTGTCTGAAAACACAATGATTTATGATGGATGCTACAGAAAGCCTAATAACATATGATTGTAAGTTATAAAGGTTTTATAAAATTTTAAAGTCTGGTATGAGAAGAACACCAAGACAAAATCAATGTTGCATTGCTTTGTCAATCATATCTATACTGTGAAAGGGCAGTCACTAGCCCTGAAGTCAGAAAAGGTCACTAAGAAGCTTTATGATCTTTCACAAATTTAACAGTCTGTCACTGTGTTTGCTCAATTGTTAATATATGAAATTTCTGTAATATGGAGATGCCTTTAAAAACAGAATTACTATATGAACCAGCAATACATCTCCTAGGTATTATCTAAAGAATGTGGAAACATTAGTTTAAAAAGATTTATGTACTCCTGTGTTCCCAGCAGCATTATTCATAATAGCTAAGTCATGGAAACAACCTCAATGCCCACTGATAGATGTCTGAATAAAGAAGGTGTAATATATATACACAATGGAATATTTTCAGCCATTAAAAAAGGTGACATTTTGTATTTGGAGACAAGATAGATAGAAATTCAGGTGATGATGCTAGGTGAAATAAGTCAGAGAGTGAAGGAAAATTACCAGATGGCTTCTCTCATATGTGGAATATAAATATCCAAAGCAAACCAACTAATAAATTACAATAAAAACTCTTAATAGCCCTTAGACTCTATAAAAAATACATTGGTTACCAGAGTGAATGAGGGGAAGGTAGAGGACATCAACCTGACAGAGGAAATGGCACTAGATCCTTGGTGGGTGAAGTGAGGCTTTTACACATACAGAAGTGAAGATGTATCCCTGGGATTTAGATGGTAGTTAAATTGTAAATCAATGTTTAGTTAATAAAACTTTATTCTAAAAATTGTATGAATTTCAGGGAGATAACAACAACAATCCTTTCCAGTTCAAACATTCTCTGATTGCTATATAATAGATACCTCCTTCAAGTTATTTTACTTTATCTTAGTCTGTAGAAAATAAAACTTTTAATGTTTTGTTACATGAAAACAACTTCTAAAGCACTAATTTGTACTTATGGCTCCAGAGAGTTTCACCAGAGGTTATAGATCTTTAGGCAATATTCTTTAATGAGTCAGAAATTTTCCCTGGAGAATTTAGAGTAAGTGCAGTTACATATAATGTTTATTAAAGAATATTGTATGCATTTTAAAGAAATGAAAGCTATTTGAAAAATATATTGTGCTGCTCTCCTATTTCATATTCAGGAAACTTTAATTCTACAATAACAGTCTGAGTCTTAATATAAATTTTGGTTCTCATGAATTTTTTTTTTTTTTTTTTTTTTTTTTGGTAACAGTCCATTGCTATCCCATCTGGGTCAGGTTGTAGAATGGGATTATTCTCTACAATACAATATATCATTTTCCTCAAGTTGATTCATCTCTTTATTTTGCATAATGGACATTTAGATAAACAACTTGGATGGCAAAGGTATCACAAACTCTATCTAGTTCTGGTATTTTGAATATCAGGGGTTTAGGCAGCAAGAGCTTGATGCGAAGAAGGGGTTATTTATACTTGGGGA
Organism: Scalopus aquaticus; assembly: GCA_004024925.1. Lineage (NCBI taxonomy): Eukaryota > Metazoa > Chordata > Mammalia > Eulipotyphla > Talpidae > Scalopus > Scalopus aquaticus. Next base: position 2,268 of record PVIJ01007462.1, on the reverse strand, counting down.
AACAGACTTCCTTAGTGAAAAAGGGATGAGAATTCAATTTAGGAGAGTTGGCTTCACCTTAAGTTCTTTTTTTTTTTTTTTTTTGCCATTTGCTATCTCAGAAAACTTCTACAAGGATTGACATCATATATATGAACTGGTAAGATGGCTGGATGGATAGATAGATAGATGTAGGATTCAGAGTTATAAGTAACAGAGACCAACACTAGAAAATTAAATGAAATTTGATTTATGGAAGGTAGGGAAACTGAAGAGAATAGACTGAAACCAAATGACTCTTTGAAGGACTAGGAAGCAAGAAAAACAAACTGTTTCAAAGCAGGGACAGTTGCTGGAATTAGACACAAGACATAATCAGATATTGCCACCATGTTCCACTGGGATAAATCAACACTACATGTACTCTACTCTTTCCTCAGCTGCTCACCAGTCAATGCTCTTGAATAGAGAATCGATCAGAATTTTTACACATTTGGGGCCCATATTTAGTTGACCAAGGAGAGAGAAGATGTGGCCCTTTTGAAAACTACAATGCCATTTATTCATTCTCCAAGGTTACCAATATGGAGGAGCAGAATTCCTCAATAGGAACTTGAGGTGCTAGGAGGGTAGGGATCATAGCAATTGACTAATGTCAGTTGCATAAAAAGAAAAACACATTGTCTGTATTTAAGTCACTATCTTCAAATTAGCTATTCAGAATAATTATCACATTACCTTGTTTTTAGCCTTGAAGTTCTATAAATTCCATGAGTTATATAATTATAGTTATTCTTATTTATATTCACCAGTGGTGATATGTTATAGAAAAAAGATAAAACAGAAATTATTGAATAAAAATATAATTTATTTTCTAGAAAGTTTAAAAGAGTGGAAACTTAATGGTTTGTGCAAGTATCAAAAGGTTATGAAGTTGGAAGGTTTCCCAAAAAGTCTATAGTTTTCACAGATTACATTCTTGATACAAACCAAAAAGTATAACAAAAACATGATTTAGATACACTGTTACATTCTTACCTCCTAACAGTGGCCTCATGTTGGAGTCAACATAACATACCTGTTAAGAATATGGACCTCAGGCTGGGTTTGACTCCATTTACCTCATGACTTGCAGTGTGACCTTGTACAATACGCTTAACATTTTTTGGCCATAATTTTGCTTATATAAAAATTGGAAATAACTATATTATATGTGTACCTCATAGGATTTTTATGAGGATTACTTAAATTAGTATTTGTAAGGACTATTCAAATATAAAATTAAAGTATACTTAAATATCATTCTCCCAAATACAGAATATCACAAATTCATATATCATACACACACACACACACACACACATCAAATATGTTACTATCTTTGGTGCACAGCACTTATGATAAACCACATTTATTACATGTTTAATAAAGGCAAATGAAAATTCACTGGGTATGGAAATAAACAAAAGGGCTTTTCTAAATTTTATTTATAGTACTATATTCCCATTGTAATATATCCAAATAGAATTTATCATATGTTGTAAATATGTAATTTTTGAAGCTTATGTTAATCTAATATTATTTGACATCTAGTACTAGTAATTGATAATTAACTGATGCAAATACAAAATACTTACATTGGTCAATAGTGAAAAAGTAGAAATCCTACCAGTGTCATTTTACTTAAAATTATCAAGTTATTTCAGAAAATGATCCTCAGTTTCTAGTTCTCAGATGAAAATATGGTATTGAAATATTCTTGTAAGACTATGGAATCAAATGCTACTCAATATTGAAACAATTTCATATTAAAGTTATTTCACCTAAGATAATTTTAAGAAACTAGAATTTCACCAACTTTTTGCTTGTTGTTTTATTTTGCTTTTCCTCCCCTAGTTTTTTACCAATCGCTATAACTTATTCAGTCTACAGTTGTGTTAGACAATTTGACCACACATATTTACTCAGAAATCATAAAAAAATGAGATTGTATAATATTACATGGTCGATTTCCTTTCATGTAACTTGACAAATAGCAAGTGACAGAATTAGACATCCAGAAACCCACAATTAAAAAGTATGGTTTATTTTGGGAATAAATCTAACAAAAGACATAAAGGACTTATACAAAGAAAACTACAAAACTCTGTTGAAAGAAATAAAAGAAGACACAAGAAGATGGAAAGGCATCCCTTGTTCATGGATTGGAAGGATTAACATTATCAAAATGGCAATCCTACCAAAAGCAATTTACAGATTTAATGCTATCCCAATAAAAATCTCAACGAC